>JANSTU010048339.1:0-10119 GCA_027564075.1 Bolitophila hybrida | reverse complement strand
GATGGTGACTGGCGACGAAAAATGGATCACATACGACAATATCAAGCGAAAACGGTCGTGGTCGAAGGCCGGTGAATTGTGAATTTCCGGCGCTGACATTATTTTCATTCTTGGCGATTTTAACTCCAAGATAGGGTCGAACAAAAAAGGGTTGACTCAATTTATGGGGAAGCTCAGCCTGTTGAATGAATGAATGAAAACGACATCCTCTTTGTCGACCTGTGTATCACTCGTTATGGGGGCCATTGTCATTGGATAGTATACAGCTGAAGAGATGAAGAGAGCACATTGAACAAGTACTCAACAACGAGGTGGTGCATGACAAGACGTATTCTCTATGTCTTTATCGCAGTGTTAAATGTAAAATGCAGCTTAACAGAAGCGAATGCATCTGCTACCTCAGAAAATTCTTAACTGTTGATGGAACCCACAAGGAACTCGTAAATGAGGTAGACAGAACATGAGCTGAGCAGGCGGAAACTGAATCGAATTGAACGTCAATGAAGGCTTTGGCCGCCAACCACGTCCAGTTCAGCACTTTTGTTGCATACTTTACCGTCTTCCTTGTTATCTGAGCGCTGTCAGTTCCCAGATTTGGATTTTAATGTTATTGTATAGTTTTAACACCGCAGTATTATCAAAATTATTATTATTATTATTTCATAACGCGTATTGTATTTATATTTTTATTTATATCGTGTGTTTATATTTTTAATTACATCATGCGTATCGTATTGTTTGTGTGTGCTGGACAACAAACACCAGGAAACCACTCCAATGAGAACAAAAAGTCCGCAAGCATTAAAAGTTGACAGATATATATCTCAATGGGGTCTGAATGACACAAATTAGTAGAAAATAAAATAATACGAAAAACATCTGTATAACTTTGTGGTGCAGAACTTTTCATGTATTTAGTATAACTTTTAACAGTGTAAATCAAATATGTATATTCTAATTTGAATTTAATAAATAATGGAAAATAAAAAAAATTGAACATTGAGTATGAGTAATTTGATTTATGAAAATAGGTTTTGCCTCGAACTTTTGTTAAAAACGATAACGAAACTGACACATTAAACATGGTTGCCATTCATCTATCCGCAATTCTTAAAGGTTTTTTCCTTTTTCTAATTTTGTTTTTAATTACAAATGTAGCATTTTTCAAAAACTTTTTTTTAGTCCCAAAAACCTTCCGCTTGCAAGATTCAAACTTTAAGATAAGTTAAAAAAAGCTTATATCTGTTGTGTGTTTTTTACATTTACTGTCCCCAAATCCCCGAAATAATAAGACTCTTTGAGCAAAGTCTTGGCATTTAATAATTAGTTTTTACCCCATAAAGTGAATCTTTTGTATTTATTTTTATTAAAAATGCAATAGTCTATGTTATATAAAATTAGTTTTATAAGTCTTCACAGATAGACAAAAACATTTCATCATTTTCAATTACAGATTGCCAATAGATTTTCGAATACTTATTTATAAATTTCCAATAATTTAGTATTGCTATTGCCACAATAGTAGAAATGAGCTGCAATGATACGTGTGCACCACAGGTTGCAATGAACTTTGCAATAGCAATATGTAAAGCGTATTTGAAAATAAAATCAAGATTATTTCAAGACTTCGCAACAGTCTAATTAGCATTAAATTTCTCTTTAAAAAAAGTAACGTTCATCTGTAAATTAGTACTGGTAGATAAAAAAATCTTTAAGTTAATAATTTTTTTATGGTTTATATATTATGGTTTATTATCAAATCAAAAAAATAAGACAAAAAGTTAGTAATTATGACATATACAAATTTATTTAAGGAATTATTCAAAAGATGTTGGTCAAGTTACTATTTGTATGGTCATCTATCCACCATTCCCAATTATTATTATTATTTTAATATTAATTCAATTGAGTTTTGGATTTTGGAGAAGTGAGACGTGTTTTCGTTCGATTTTTGAGTAGTTTGGTTATGTGGTTTTGGAGTTTTAATTTAACAAACCTCTACTAAATAAAAGGAATATCTGTTCTCTTCTGTTAACGAAGACCGCACGAAAAGGCCAAAAACATCACCAACTGAGGAAATTATCGAAAAGTCCGTAAAATAGAATAGTCTACGAGGATATCTTTTGAACGAGTTTTCAAAATATTGCATATAGATTTGCATATGTAAAAGCTTTCAATGAGATCGATTCTGAGAATACTCACATTGGATCAAAAACAAAAATCCATTACCATTCCCAAGGAGCTGTTGGTCCGAATGACGATTAATTGAGTATAGTGGATGAAACATGGCAGTCATAACAATGGACAACAACCAGCAAACCTGCTCCGATGAAAACGAAGACGGTAGATGATGGCGACCATGCGACTTTCTTGAAAAAAGCTTAAACTATAACAGGAATGTGTTATGCTATTAGTCTGGATGAAGTCAGAAATGCAGAAGTGCCTCAAATGCAAAAGAAGAAAGTTTTCATGATTGACAATGCGCTTGATCACTCCTTTATGGTCGCGATGGCCAAAATTGATGAAAATGTCTTTGAATTTGTCCCCCATCCCCTGTATTCTCCTGATTTAGCACCTAGCGACTATTTACTGTTTCCAAACATAAAAAATGCCTGGGAGGAAGAAGATTTGCTAACAATGATGGAGTGATATCATTGTTCGCCGTAAACGACTATTTTGCTAACTTTCCGGGATCTTATTATTTGGAGGGAATAAAATTATTGAATTGAATTAAATTGAATAATATCATTTTGTACCAAAATACACCTCTTCTTTCCAATATAGGTCAGAAACTTTTCAATCCACCCTAGTAAAACAGAAAATCTCTTTTATGGTTCCAACAATGTTTTAGCTTCGTGGGTTTTTTCAACATTTTTTGGAAGTTTTCAGCTTTCATTTGTGGTAACAGAGCAACCACAACAACAAAGAATATTTTTAATCAATTCACCCTGTATATATAACGGATATACAATTCCCGAAAAAGGTCGTAATTAATTGTATACTAAAAAATAGTATACTTACTAAATGAATTACAGCTCTGTCGGCGATACATCTCCACGCATGATTTTCTATGCACCAGTCGATGTGTGATGGCTTGGTATTTCTTCCTAAAATCTTTCTCCGAATCATTTGAGCCACGTCGATCATAAGAATTGCGTACATTGTCGACTACAAAGAACAAAAAAAAAACAATAAAACATTACATGATTCATATTTTATATATTATTTTACAAACCTTGTGGAACACCAAGATCATGTTTCTTCCAAAAATCTCGATCGGAAATGCATATCCAAGTGCCAAGTCGATATAAACCATGATAAATGCCCTGTTCAGGATCAGCCGGATCGCGACTGTTGTACGATTGCGTGGGCACCGCTACGCACGGACTAGAACCGGCAGCTCGTAGTGCATTACTTTTGAGGCTACTACCTTTGCCACGTTCTTCGCTCTAAATAAAACAATGTATATGAGAAATGCGAAATATTTATTGCAAGCTTAACTTACTTTTGCCCTTGTACTCTCCTGTCGTGATCGATAGATCTTACGTTCACCACTACGATCCTCGGACCGAAAACGTTTCTCGAGCTTTTTGTACAGTCGGGTAGTGTGATGAGGCATTCGTACACCATCCGGTGAATCAGCAAAGTCTGATGGCGGCTTAACGATGTTCGGTCCATCGTCTGGGTCGGGACACAGAATTTCATGTGAGTCACCCTGGGCAGAGATGATCTCTACTTGTTTTCCACAATTATGACAATGTGCCTATATTTTTCAAAAATTAATAATCAAAATTACCGTTTAGGTTTTTTTTCTACCTGATTATTATCAAACAATGCATCTGATTCACTGTAGAACACTGAATCCGAACCGGGCGATACAGATCGCAGGGATTCTGTTGATTTGGCCTTTAAACGTTGATTGTATGTGGGATCGGTAACTTTCTTTTTCATTAATTCACAGGTATGCGTTATTTTCGGTGACTTTGATTTTAGAACGGTCACAGGTTTGACATCGGAGGCAATTGTACTCTTAGCTCGGCGTGGTAGGTGATCTTCGATTAAGCTGCGTGTTCTTGGTGATCTAAGCAATTGAAGAGAGGTTATCATTTAACTTGAGGGTTAAAGAACGTCAAAAAAACATATGAAATGAAACTTTAAACAGTAAAAAAAATAGTAGTAAAGTGGACCAGATTCTTCTTCATGAAATGAAACTCTAAACAGTAAAAAAAATAGTAGTCAAGTGGACCAGATTCTTCTTCACTCCAAAAAAATGTGCAATTGAGATAAAATGGGAAAAAGAAGCAAACCAAATAAAAAAACGTTGCCGTAATTTTGGAAGAAAAGGAAAAAGTTATATACCGTCTAGTCCTCGGTCGCAAACGCTTTCCTTTGTTCGGACTTGTTCCATCCAAAATATTCATTGCTGTTTTATCCTCGGGAGAGATTTGATTAAAAACTGGCAATGAATTTTTGGCCGGCGACGTAAGTGCCTTCATGTTTTCCTTTTCAATGTCCAGTTGAATTTTCTCTTTTCTTCGACGACGTTCCTCATCATTCCAATCTCGAATTCGACGATAACGCACCAGTTTTGTCTCTGCAGAAATGAACTTTTTCTTACAATTGACAATAATTGGTTATAAGTAGCTTACCATCATCCTGAGGACTCTCATAGTAGCCAGATGATGAATAACGACGGTCCTCATCGGACACTGACTCGGATTTAATTAAAACATGTGGCCGCTGTGTGGGTTTTGATTTAAGCTGTGGAATCGGTTCAACTCGTACTGAGGTTTTCTTTGGAGCATTTTTCGGATTTCCATTTGGACAACTACATGATGAACTGCTAGCCGAGCTGCTGACCGAGTGCGATGGAGATTTGATGAGTTGAGCAGAGGCGGCCTGCAGCAGTTCCATTGGACGAGTTGATTTATCTACGGTACTCGTAGGACCTGCTGTGCTGGTGGGAATGTCGTCACAAATTGTGTCAGCCAAAGCCAAACTGTATATGGAGGAGGCACTCTCGAATGAAGAGCCATCCTGTGTGATCGTCTGTGAGCTTTGTGTTGATACTAATAAGTTGAAAGATTATGACAAAATTCATATAAATATTATTATTAGAAATTCATACCAGCTACTTTCGTTATTGCCACCGATGCTGGAACACTGGCTGTGGTTGTCCAAACAGGAGTTTCAGTAATACAGGATACGTACTCGTCGGTATTGGTGCTACACTCAGAGAGGTCAGTGTTAACCTTACAGAATTCGTTGCGAATCGACGGTTGAACTTCGTGGTTATCCTTTAAGCTAAAAACATTTTTTTTGGTAAAATAATAAAATATATACTTTATAAAAATTCAATTACCTAGATGGCATTTTTAGGTCGTTCAAATGATGTGGCTTAGTGTGAACTCGCGGTAAAGGACTCTCGGGATGATATTGATCGTTGTCAACTGGTATTTCTATTACTTCAGACGTACCGATTGTAGTTATTGCTATCAATGGCATTGAAGGAACTGTGACCGTTTCGATATCGGCAACAATTAGGCTAACCTCATGGGCTTCTAGAGAATCTTCGTCGTCTTCAGGTGTTTTACCAGGAATTGTGGACTGCTGTAAAATATAATTAAAACTTATTCGTTAACAAATATAAAAAGTTACCTTTTCACTTAATTCCTCTAAATCGAAAGCATCGGTGTCCATGGAACTGCGTTGCATATGCTGGAACATGAGCTTCTCACGTTTCGTTGTCAGAGTAGGCAATGCGGTGGCTCCCAATCCTAATAGACTAAAAAACAAAACTATTGATAAGGATCCAGTCAAATAAGCATAATAACTTACCTTGGACTAATCTGAAGAACCGTATTATCAGACTCATTCCAATTATTATCCGAATTGTCACGTGTTTGATCGATAGCTAATGAATCGCATGACGGAAAAGGTGGTTCTACAGATCTCATCTTCTTTGATTCAAACGAACCGTCTGAATTATTTTCCAAACTAATCGAACGCGTTGGAAACATTTCAATTCTTGGTAACCCAGTACTGGTTTCTTCACTATCAAGAGCAATGATCTGATCACAGATACCCTCATCTTTTATTGGTGCCGATCGATAATTGTACGTACTCAGATTGCAATTATCTTCTTCTGTGGTTTTCAGTTCTTCTTTGCTAACCGACATAATTCGGGTTTCATCAACCGATTCACGTTTTCTACCGATGGTGTTCATCAGAATCTCACCTTCTGATAAAGTCTTTTGCAGTCTGTTCTTACGATCCATTGGACTATGAGTCGGTGATATGCGAGGTTTGAAATCAATAAAAATCTCCTCTTCGGCATCAAGAGAATCACATGATGAGCACATTTCATTGAATAATGAATTTAAGGGATTTGCTCTTAATTCGTTAAACTGTGCTAGTATTTTATTTGGCGGCTCTAAATTTAAGGAGTTCAACTTAAGCATATGTTTTTGTACGGCATTTGTACAATATTTTGACTTCCTTGTTGCCTGACGATGATCACATCGAGGTAGACTATATGTATGGAATTGCTCGGGTTTATCGATGCATTTTGATCTTGGTAAACTATTGAAATCGTGAACATCGGGTAGACAGTCTAGCAATTGTTGACAACACTCGATACTTGGTGGAAGTAGGTCAAAGTCATTTTGACATGAAGCGTCCTGGTGCTCTTCCATTTGCTCAATGTTGAAGATTGCTTGATGCGAGCGAAAGAAACTTGAACTATATGCATACGGAGATCTTGGTGGCTCTTCGGACTGTGTCCGGTATACTGGTTCATGTTCGAATGGTCTAAAAAAGAATCAAAATTATTGGTATGGCCTTTTTTTGGTAATGATATTACAAACAGCTCATCTAGAACATCGATAGTCTCTGCATTTGATCTACTTATATTAGCATAGGGTTCGTATACTTCTGACATGCTTTTGGCGTGTTGTCGTCCGGTCTGGATTCCATTTGTCTGGGCACCTTGTGAAACCATTTTGACCTTAACAATAAAAATAATAAACATTTAGGATTTTTCTTCATTATTCCAAAACAAACCCTATGCAATGTCCGAGGACTCAATGAAATGTGTTTCTTGGCACCATGACTACCTTCGGTTTGTGTTGCCTGTACTTTCATGCCATTTCTTCGTAGTTTCTCCATGTGTTGCTGTTGATAACCAACTGGTGTTACCATTTGATGTTGTTCTAGTTCAAAATCATCTCTCTCGTAATGACGTAAATCAGCTGTGTCACACACTACCGCTTTTTTGCCACCGATAAGTCGTTCCTGACTACGAGCTGTTGTCATACTGGACAATGACCTACCAACGTTGGCCTCATCAAATGAGTTCAACGTATGGGATCGAGCGAAACTGACGTGTTTTGTTCTAACAAAAGAGAAAAAGTTAGTTTTTTTTAAAATATGTAATTTCTGTAAAAAAAACCTTGGTATGTCAGATGGTGCACTCATTGTTGCCCCACGTGGTAGTGAACCTCGGTATTGAAAACGATCATTGAGATCCTCAATACTTTGATATCGATATCTCGAATATATAAATCTATCAGGGTCAACAAAAAATGGTCCAGGAGAATTATCCTGAAGTACGTTTGAACCTGCAGACCTACGATGAAAAAACAAGAAAAACTGTGAAATTTATAAATTATATTTATGAACAGATTTTGACTTACTTCGGTCGTTCTAGTCGAACCTCATTTTCATCAGCATCAGCTGACCTCCAGGTGTAACGTTTTGCATCGACACCGCTAACAAACGATGTGGGTCTTCGTCGGAAATATGAATTCTCCAATTCTTCTTGATATGGATGTTGTGGATCGTTTTGCGATGAACCCGGTGCAGGATATCTATATTTAATGTGATCGTTATTTTCTGGCAAACTAATCGGATTCAAGATATATAATACCTGGGATATTTGTAGAACGGTGCATAGTCAAGATTCTCGTCTGACGGAACTCTGCGACCCACACAAACACCAAGTATTGATTGCGGAGCACTTCTGCCTGACCAGCAGCCAAAGAATCGATCACGTTTTGGTCTCTCGATTGAGCTTAACTGTCTGTCCGTAAGGCAATACTAAAAAATAAATATATTTTGTATTGTTTTTATTTTTTAAATTAAAATATAGAAAAGTTTACCTGTTCACGAATGTCACCTTTGGAGTACGTTGAAGTTTTTGGAAATAGGGTCCTCATATTTGGATTGGTTGGCTTGCGACCCATACTCGGAATACGATTTTCGTTCAAAACGGTATCACAAAACCATTTTATACAATTTTTAAAATATATTTAATTGCAGTCTTCTCGTGTCTATAAAACAAATAAGAAATATCGGTAATTTCTTATGGAAATTAGGATTTTTCAAGATATTCGACAACAACCATCTAACATCGATTGATAAATTCGTCAATGGTGCGAACGCGTACATACACACACACACACACACACACACGTACACACAATTCGTGAAAAACGATTTTACTGTAACAAATCTTTGTATAATTGTGTTCTCATTCATACAAAACTTCGTTTCCATACTGAAAGTTTAGAGTGCCAATAACCTCTCGCCATAGGAAATGAATTGAATATCTAGATAATATATACAAGAGAGCGATTTTGATTCGAAAAACTCTCCAGATTCCATCATTGAAAAGTTTTGTTGTTTTTTTTTTCTAAACAAATCGAAAACTTCCTCAAAGTTTATTTGTATACTTTAACCTTACGTTTAAACTAGGCATTCACTTCATTCACTCCAAGTTATGTAATCATAAATTTATACACCACTTGTGCTTAATTTTTAAATTTTATAATTATTTTTTTTAAATGTAGGTTAACTGAACACGAAAAAGAGCAGTGATTTCTCGACCGAAGATTTCTTACAACTGACAGAATTTCTATGAACTGGGGCTCACCATCCGATTGTATACACTGCGCAGATGCTGAATACGAGGTGATGAATCGTCAATGAAAATACACAAAATTTTTGATCATCACAGACAAATATCTCTGAGTGGAATTCGTGTATTGAAAATCAAAAAATATTATTAAATATCAATCAACATTAACTTAATAACTCACTATAAAATAAAAAAACACTGAATGAACTTGTTAAATCATGTTGCTTTATTATAGACAGCAAGAACAGCACTTATCACTTATCAGGATGTACGTATTTCTTGCATCTTTGGTACATAAGAGGTGCAAAATGCGCAGGCGCCAAATTTCACCCCTATTACTAAGAACGGGGAAAATATTACGTTGTCATGGAAACGCGTACGTAATTTTACGTAAACTAGATAATGTATACAATTCCCGATTTAGTGACATAGTGCAGAGACTCATAATAAATTACTTGTCAGCCTGCAAGTCAGATATTTGAAATAAAATGAAAAAAATGTAAATTGTTTTGATGGTTGCATATATGCGGGAGATACATGTTATTTATTCGTTGTAGGTTTGAGCCTGTGATGATAATATTCTTATTGGAACTGTTCATAGATAGACTATAAGGGCTGTCCCAAACTTTGATAACATGTGTGTCAATAAATTTTTTTGGATTTTTACTGTTATAAATTTTATGTTTACTAGTTAAAATGTTATTCTTGTTATTTTTGGATTTTTATTAGTAAAAATGTTATTTTTGGAATGTTACTAGTAAAAATGTTATTTTTGGATTTTTACTAGTAAAAATGTTATTTTTTTTAATTTAACTTGTAAAAATGTTTTTTTTTTTATTTTTACTAGTAAAAATTCTATTTTTTTGATTTTTACTAAAAAAAAAATTATTTTTACTAGTTTACTATTTTTTTGATTTTTATTAGTAAAAGTGTTATTTTTTTGAATTTAACTAGTAAAAATATTTTTTTTTTATTTTTACAGGTAAACATGTTTTTTTTTTATTTTTACTAGTAAAAATGTATTTTTTTTATTTTTACTAGTAAAAATGTATTTTTTTTATTTTTACTAGTAAAAATGTATTTTTTTTTTAATTTTTAATAGTAAAATTTTTTTATATTTATTTTTACTAGTAAAAATGCTATTTTTTTAATTTTACTAGTAAAAATGTTATTTTTTTGATTTTTCTAGTAAACTGTTATTT
>JANSTU010048338.1:0-10120 GCA_027564075.1 Bolitophila hybrida | reverse complement strand
AGAAGTGCTTCCTTCGATAACCGACAAAGTGCGTACCTACCATTTGATGGTGTAGGTACGAGCGGTACGAGTTAAACATAAAACATTTTATGCTGGCATCCGAATGTATGTCTTGCAGTTATCCGTACATAAAATGAACTTAACCTCTACGAATACTCGCAGAGAAGGATTTTGATGGACAAGTGAATTCGCCAGATATTGAGTTCAAAAAAAATATATTATGGCGACATATTCGCATCCGCGGGACAGTGTACACACGATATGCATACATATTGCATTTGAGGCATTAAAATGTTAGTTGGGGGAAGGATATATAACATTCCAAATTGATTCCCGTAAAGCTATACCAATATTTGACAGCATTTAAACAATATTGTATATGTTATATAATGACTTCGTTAGGTAATTATGTTAGCTATACCGTTTTCGCGATAACCCCACATTTTTTTACCTCCATACAAATGGAACAGCATATAAATCAGAGATACTAAGTCGAACTTTTGAAAGGGCAAACTTATACATATAAAGAAGGTTGCATACATCCGCACTATATAAATGAGCTTTAAATTTAAAAGCTTCTTTTTATAAACACAGTTACAAATAAATTGCATTTTATAAAGTATGAAATTATATTTTTATAACTTTTAAAATTATAAAAAAATAACAAAACTGTGGTGTTTTTTAGTGAGTTTTTTTTTTTAGTGAGTTTTTTTAAAATCACAAAAGTCCAATTTTAAATAGTTAAGTAAATAATCAACTTTACATTGAAAAGGCTTAAAATGTAATTGCAAGAAAAGTCTAATTTTGTCGATATCATTAAACCTATAATATAATATTGAAAATCATTATCATAAAGCGAAAAAGTTCTTGTTTTTTCCCTACAATTTTAAATTTAATTCATGTATAATAAATAACTAAAGTTATGTCTATTAAATAAGCAAACGAAATTAAAAATTACTTGTCTGTCAACTTGTCAGCCAAATCAATATTGGTACCATCTGCTCAATTAAAAAGTGTCTTATTTCATTTCTAATGTCTAAAAAAAAAACAATCACCACGACTTAACCACCTCAACTCTGTGTACATTTTTATGTCACCAAATTAAGCATTGCAGTCTTTCAAAATTGTTTCAACTTACGATGACTAAGGGAGTTATGTCATCCACGTATAGGTATTATTTATAATTTTAGAAACAGTGTTCAATGTATCAATAATATTTGTGGATTTGGCACATAAAGCTTCCTGATGGATTATACAAAGAAATGAGAAACATCAATTTTCTACAAAACCATTTTTACATCCTACCATAACTGGAGCTCCATCAGTAACATATGAAAATAGCGTAATGAATCCACCAAATTCATTAAAAACTCGTTGAATTTGTTCAAAGATATCTTTTTCTTTTGAATGGTGGTACAAAGGCACCAATTTCAAAACTTCATTTAAAAGAGTAAAAAGAACTGACTATCGGCGACTTGCAACACCACTTGAGGCGCTATTCGTGTCGTGACAGCAGCAACATACCGAAAAATTAGAATATGTTCGAATTTTGTATGAAATGTGTGTGTTCGATGCAGATAAATAGATAATACAATTAAATAATGTTAAGTACATATTATGTATTTATGTTCAGAAGAAAAGATTACTTTTCTGATTATATTGCAATAATTGTTTTACTAATAATTTGCAATATTAGTATTGTTTAAGGTAATTGTAGTTTTCGTGTTAATAATATGTGTTTATGTTTTTGTATTTACTACTTAAAAAATTGCAACTTAAGGTATTTCCGATACACGATACTCTTGAAATGATAAGCTCTTTAAAAAGGGGATTTTGTGTGTTTACAAACAATAACAAAACAACAATATAAACTCATTATCATATTTTGAAACACTGGGGGCTAATCAATAACTTAAAAAATCTTGTAATCATGTTTCATAACTCGCAAAATATTATTAAATAAAAAACAGCGCTGATGAAAGCATTTTTACATTTATAATTAATTGACTAACATCTGACATGTCAGTTGATTCGTCAATTGCAAAAGAAAAATAAAAACATTTGTTTTTATTTGAAACCAACAAGTCGTCGATTAGTTGGATTCGACGCATCACAGTGCTTTCGGAAGGTGGTTCACTTTTGATAACCTGAGCCATTTGATTTCCAACTTCTACAAATGTTTCTTTATTGCAAATTGATAAGGAAGATTGTGCTTTGACACACTCTTAGCAGCAAAACTATTCTTCAAATTTTAAAACATTGCTTGCCATTTTTCGCCACTTAAAGTCCCAATTTTCTATTAAATTACTCGACAAACTTTTCTGGCTATCTATCAATTATATGTAGTTAGTTATAAGTAGATATTATCCTGTTATATTAAATAATGGGAACACGAAGAATGCATATGAAACCTAAACGAACAATATTTCTATACTTTCTATACTTTTCCATAATCAGCAGAACAAATAATAATAATAAAAATGTCCAAACAACACGGACAGTGTAATAACTCGGCACAGACGAGACACCATGACTACACAACAGCCCACTGAGTTTTATTATGTGATTGTATCTGTGCAAATAAAGCTCATGTGCAAGTATCGCTGATATAAATGATTTGCACCGCTTAAAATGGTGGGGTGACTTTTGAGGAATACAGTTATGGCACGACCAGGTGAGGCAAAGACAAATGAGGTAAACAAAAATGAGGCAAAGACAGATGCGACAAATTTTATATGGGAATCCAGTCATTAGTATAGTGACATCGACATCGCACACTGACACTATGTCCCACAAGGGATTGAATCCAATGAGATATTCAAAATACACTATACGAAATTTGTATGTGTAAAAATTAATATCAGATTGGTTTCTTAAAACAGAAGAAATGTGTTTGACACATTTGGCGAACTCTCATTTTTTTCTGGAGAAACGAAAAGAGATCTAGATGAGGTTATTTAAATTCGCCTAGGATAGAAGAAGACATAAAAAATCATTTATTTATTATTATTATTATTTTTAATAATATTTAGCACAAAATAAAAACACACATTTATAAGACAATAAGAATTATCTTATTAAAATTAAATAGTAAATTAGAAAAAGATAATAATAAAAAACTGAACTTTACGGAACAAAGGTAGACGACCGTTTTCATCAGTAATTTATAAATCATATATGCAGGATGCAGCTGCATATAGTAAAGCATAACGGCGATTTGTTTTACACCAAAATAACAATAAGCTACTTCCGCTTCGGCATAAGCCCTTTGCGCTGCGTGGAAATTATCTAGATGGGTTCTATGGTGCAAAGCTCCTGCCCAATGAATGCGCTCTGATTCCACACGTGTGTAGTATTATACGCTGTCCGCCCGAAACGTGTAAATTTTTTAATTTATTGCCTGCACCTGTTCTCTTATTTCATGTCAACGTACGAATAGCATGTAAAGAGAAAATAATATGTTGAAAAGTTATGCTGGAGAGCTATAACATGCATGTATTTTGTATATATATATATATATATATATCCATTATACAATTATACATACATACATATATATTGTTTAGGATGTGGAGATATACAAAAGATATGTATAAGATATGCACGTTTTCGACATACGTGAGTATGTGCGAATGTGTTTGTGAGTTCTCCGACGATGAGCGTCGTGTGCCCGTTTGTATGGTATGTGTGTGTGTGTGCATAGGGAAAACAGAAAACGGCTTGGAAAATACACGCTAGCGATATTTGGCGAAAAACATATAAGTGAAAGTTAGCCAGGTGTTAGAGACGTGCGCTTTCGGATTTAGTTCAGCGCTGCTGCTGGTTACGCTGGATTCGTAATGTGTCTTATGGGGATGAGATCTGCGTGTAAATAAAACGGAAATACTACGTTAATGGGGGTAAATGTTTGTATGTACAAACACTATATATATTTACTATACAAACGTGGGCTAAACATTCCCATCCATTAACGGCATTTAAGCGAAACAATATTTCTTTTCTAATTATCTGCCTGCTTGTCGGTGTAAGACAATCAATATAATAGTACTGTCATGTAGAGGGTTGCTTCCGATGTTATACAACATAATATAGGATGAACCCGAAACCACCCTTTTGTAAAGATTTGTGGCGGTTTAGTTATACGGACGGGAATAATGGCAAATCAATAGCAATGTTTTGGGGTTTGTTGGAATATATATTATGCCACCCACTATTACGATATTATAACCAAGCGACGTTCAATTGTTTATTATAATTATATTGGATGTGTCGTGACAAGAAATTGTCATTCAATGTTTTAATATCGTAAATCGTTTATTTTAAGGAGAATTTGCATTGTTTTTTTGGCAATAAAAATAGCATTAAAAAATAGAATACAAGAATAGCTATTTTTCTTGCTCAAATATAGAAATATATATTTATGTACGTTTTCCAAAACGCCGTTAGTCGAACAAATACAATCAAGATAGAAAGGTTATACTTATATTACTGTTAATGTCATATTTTTTACGAACAGTTCATGTATTCGAAATGGCTGCAATTCAAGAACTTGAATAGTTTTTTTTTCAAACTCATTGTTGCATTGGCCGTTGAGAATTCCAATGCAACTGTATGCAACAACCATTGATATTAAACTAGAGGCAAGAAGAAAGAAACGCATACGGCTGCTTTCTGACAAACAATCTGGATCCCGACCTAATCATAGTACTACTACGGCATTACTTAAAATAACCGATGACATCAGAATGGATCTCGATAAGAAACATATCAGTATTCTTCTATTTCTGGATTTCACTAATGCGTTTGATAGTGTGGATCATGATAAACTATATGTTATAAACTAAGTCACCTTTACAATACTTAACCATCTGCTACGATTCTACGAAGCTTGTCCAAACGTATATAAGCGGTGATCACAGATGATTAGTTTGAATGATGTATGTTCTATTTAAGCGGATATATTGTTACTGTTGTTTACTGTTGTGACTGCAGTATGTATGCTGAAGATGTACAGTTAAAATTTTGCGATCCTATAGTTTTAACATTGGCATAGAATAACGGAACATTGATGTCATCAATTAACATATACACACGCACCCTGTATAGAACAATAAGTGCATGATGAAGATTTGTGAGATCACAGTAGCTCCAATAGGAGTAGCACAGCACAAACATTAGCATGACCTGACCACTCGTGCGAACCCGTATTGGTCAATGAATCCGGTGTGCGGCATCGCACACTGGCCCTATGTCCCACAAGGGATTGCAGGATCCAGTGAATTTATTAGAAAATTGTAGGCAATTTAATTTTTTTTAAAAAAAGATTTTTTTGAAGTTTTAAAAATTATAGTTTACTGAAACAAATTATAAAAATAATAATTTGAATATACTGTTACACTGTTAAAAATATATTTCTTCGAAAATATTGGCACATTCTAAATAGAAAAAAATCGACCCACTATTGTACAAAGACCTTAGAAGACTTAGGAATTTGTCCAATATTATTCCACTAAATATCCTTAGACTTGTTAAAACTCTCCTTATTCGGTATTTTATCTATGGTATCGTCTTTAGTTTTGCAACGAAAACTTAATATAACTTATAATTCATGCTTTCGATTTATACAATCAGGTGTACTTATACAAATTCTGTTTTTTTCTAAGAAAAGTATAACGAGTGTATAGCCTAGCTTTGTATTAGTTCTTTTTGACAAAGCAACCAAACTACCTATATGGGAAACATTCCTATTCAAATTCTGTACGAACTCTCAAACATAATGTACGAAAATCATCTACGGATTCTGCATTTTTCATTCGAGGAATTAAACTTTGGAACTCACTACCAATCCTCATAAAGAGAACAAGACATTTAACCAATACAAAAATTGTGTCTTTATCATTTTTGTAACATCTTATTTTCTACTTATATGTTATGGATAAACCAAGTTTTACGATCTACACATTTTCAACTTTCAACTGATTGTATTAATGTTGTTGCTACTGTTGTTATCATACCTGTATACTTTATATATTATCTTTAATTTAGTTATGTGTACCTGATAAATAAAGAAATAATAATAATAATAAATTAATGGTGGAATTGATGGAAAAAGTAGACCTTTGAGTCTATAGAACTGTACGACATAACTGCATCGTCTTAAGGTGGTTGGAAGTAAGCGTCATATTGGACATTATAAAATCAATTAAAAACAGTTTAGTGAAATGATACCTGCAAAAGATAAAAAATAAACGTGTGATTGTTTCTAAACAATTTCAAGTTTTGTTAAATGTGTTCAGTTCAGTTCAAAAGTAGTACAAAAGAAGGATTTGACTTTCAAAACCAGCTAAAATGTACTGAGGCATGCTATATACTATCATGGACAAGTTATTAATATCTTCGTATCTGCTAATTTTGGGAAATTAATGATATGATGAATTTCAAGACAATCATACTGTACTGGCGTAATAAATTAAATGTCAAAAAACATCAGTTTGGCTTATTAAAACACAACACAATTTATTATATATATATAGTATAGGCCAGTCTCGTAAAAAATGTGTGAGCATCTTCAGGGCAGAGATGATGTCAACAGGGCAGAGATACAAGCTTAGCAGCAGAACAAAGAAGTCAGAAAAAGACAAAGACAAAAACAATTTTTCAATAAATTCACTGCCATTTCAAACTACAATTACAGATTCATTTCAAATTTGGTACACCACTTTCTACATTTAAACTACTTCCCACCATCGGTACTTTTAGATTTTTTACATGAGGGTTTTTAACGTGGTGGATTGAAATGAACACAAAAAAAAGTAATCAGGGGAAGGATTTTATGATACTTTGACTTCCAGGTGAGATACAACGAACACCACTAATAGTATTTTCCAAATACGTTCATGAAAAACCTTTGCCACCGGCTTGCTTTTCGATATTTTCGCATAAAAATTACAGAATTTTATTGAAATGATACTATTATGTAGAAGAGGTTTTAATATATTTGCTCTATAAAACAAATAGTAAAAAAGTGTGTTTTTATGCTGAAACTCTTACAAATTGTTTCCTAAACATGTGTAGAATATGCTGGTAGAGTGTTTTTGAATATTTGAAGTCGTTGGAAGGTTCAGCAGTTCGACTTTTAATATACAGCCTTGCTCATATGTATGGAGCATTTCACATTAGTGCATTTATATTTTAAAGTAACTATGAATTGCTGATTTTGTGTTGTATTTTGATTTTAACTATAAACCAAAATAAATTATAATGAATTTAAGTTTTGGATGGTCTTGTTTTTTTTTTTTTTTTGATTTTATTTAGTTTATCGATGCAAAGATCGCAATAAAACGTTACTCTCAGAACGTTTCAGGTTTCAGTCGGCAATAAATCACCAATATTTTACATCGGAGGATTGGGCTAAAGGACTTTAGTCTGAAGAAACTTATATTGAGAGAATTATAACGTACAAAAATAATATATACATTTTTTTTTGTTTGAATGAAAATAATATAATTTAATTTTAACCTATTTTTAATATTTTATTTTTTTTTATTTTATTTTTGGAACTCCTGGAGCAGTTTATGTAAGGCGTCGACCCGGAGAAGAGTATTTAAATTTAATTGTGACAGTGTTATGTTATGGGTAGCATATCTTCCACAGAAGTTGGAGAAATGTTTGTATGCGAAGGTACATAGTATGAACTCGAAGATTTATATTGACATGTTATTGAGAGTTCTAAGAGCATATGTACAAACAGTCTTCTAGAACAAATGTTAGTTATCATTTACCTTACAACAAGGCAATGCTCGATACCATACTACTTCAGCTATCAGGACTTTACTTCGTGAGAACAACATTTGTTTTATTGATTGACCGGAATTAAATCCCATTGACACTTATGGCAATTTTATTCAACCATGGTTGTTGTTGCCACTTCAACGTTGTGCCAGTTTTAGGAAAAAGGTGTAGTAGTTATGTGCCTATTTTGTGCCATTTTTTTTTAAATTATATAACAGCTTCGAAGAAGCTTATATAATTTAATACTCCACAAATTTGAAAACTATGTAATTAATAGCTAAAAACAAACCGAGCCTTAAATCGAAGATGACGGCCAACACTTGGAAGTATTTTTTAAATTTTGATATTTTTATTTAGCATCTCTGAAAATTAGGGGGAACGGTATGGTATCATAAAAATTGTATATGCCACCAAAAAAGGTTATTTATGAAAATAAATGTTTTTTTTTTTTAATCAATATTGAGATTTAAATTATTTAGGCTGAACTTTAGCAGTATTAAAAGGGTGAATAGTATTTAAGAAATCTACCTTTAATAATTTGTTTTTACTTCTCGCACTTCCCTCCTATACACAATATATTTTTGCTCCTAAAGCATACGTATTTTAAATAAATAAAATTAAATACCATCTTTTTTGGGAGATTTACATTGGCTTACTGTCAGTAATAACATACAATCATATCCTTAACCTCCCGTTGACACACTTGGTCACACTACCCTAGATATTTGTTCGGGAACTGAATGCGCCTTCTACAGATAGTTCGAACCTTCATGTACACGTTGGCACTAAGCTTGGAAACAGACGCTGGGTCATTTTGACCCATACTGTGGGTTTTAGTCTCTTGTAAGTGGTGAAAAAAAGTGTGTTTATTCTGTTTTTTTTTTTTAATTTATCAGAAGTCGTAAGTATTAGTCTACAATGTTTCTTTTTTATTTCATTCAATTTTTTCATGATTTTATTTTTTTTTATTTTTATATTATTTTTTTTTTTCAAAAAGTAGCCTTTCATAAGAGTGTATCCGTGAATTTTTATCTCAAAATTTTCAAAAATATTTTTTATTTTTTCCATTAAAATTGATTAAACGATTTATTTAAAGTAGGTGAAATACCGTTCGGGTCAAATCAAAATCGTGGCCAGAAATAAGTGTGTCAAAAGAAGGTTATACGACAAAGTTTTAAGCTTGTGATTAATTGTTAATTCATCTTTTAAATGGACTGACACTAGTGTCAGCTAAGGTATTGAAGCCTATGGCGAGTTTAAAGTCTCACTGCATTAAAAACTAAAATTTCACTAACAAAGTCTTTTGTAATGACTTGCTAAGGTGATATTATTGCCTCGAATCTTACAAATAATCTTACACCTAGCTTTCAATCCGTACATCAAATATGAACACATTGACAGACTTTAAGACACAATTTTAATTGTAAAACTTTATGATTATCATAAATATGTGCTACTTCTTTTTCAATTTAAATTAATCAACAATTATCTATTTCAAACTCTTTTCATTTAAACCCGCACATCTAATTTTATACTACTACATCCTAACCATTATCAAATTAATAATTTTTGTTTTGTTCATGTCATAAACAACTGCAACAATTTACCATATTCCGTCACAAATAATAAAGTAAGTGTATTCAGAAATTATTTATATAGCTGTTTTTTATCACATCCTTAATTATTCATATTTAATATAATTACCATCTCATATTCACATTCCAATAACACACACGATCGAAACCATGACAACATTTTATATTTGTCATGTATTTGAGATATACCTATGCAAAAAGATATTAGTTTTATATTCGAAATCGTGAAACAGATTGTGTAATGGTCAATTATAATAAACCCACAAATCATGCATTTCAGTTTTCATCAGACAATCTGGCTTTAAAGATGACATACAAAACATAATTACAATTTAAGAGTCGACAACACCCCAACCAAATCTTAAATTTGGCATTTTTTTCCAATTTGAAATATAAGGTCAAAAATGCAATATTTACATACAGAAAACACTATGATTGTATGTGCGTGCGTGCGGCTGCTTGTCGTGTGAGAAAGCGTTTAAATATATACGCTTTCATACACCAGGTATAGATTCAAAAGGGTTTGCATTCGCAAAAGTGTATAGTATTGTGTATACAGTTATTATATTGTATATTGTATATTGTACACATATATGTATATTGTATATTGTATATTGTATATTGTACATGTACACAAATATATTTTTGTTCGTCATAATATTTCTTTTGATTCTTGGATCAAGTATTTCTGGAAGCATATGATTTTCATAAAAAAGGAGTTTTGGTAACATTTC
>JANSTU010048337.1:0-10120 GCA_027564075.1 Bolitophila hybrida | reverse complement strand
CGCAAACTAAAGACTCAAAGAGTTTAGCTATAGTAGGCAATATAGCTACCCCTCTGTAGTTTGAAATATCACTTCTGAATCTACTTTTGAATATGGGTGTGATATAAGACGTCTTCCAACGATCTGGAAAGATGCCGGCGAATTTCGGCGTTAGTGGAATCCATGTTTACTATAACTTTTGTATATTATCCAAACTTATCATGCATAGCGTCGTTCTGTAGGTTATGTCAAGACCTTTCAAATGATGTATAGTATTGCCCGATACGAGCTCTGTAGCGCTTTGTACATACCCGCGTTTTTTTGTGTATTATATTTTTTTAAAATATACCCATTTTTATCTTTCTATATGGCAGCACTGCTGACAATACTGTGTTCCTAATTGTTACTGCATACTGAGCACCGGATCTTCCGCGTATTGCTTTGTTCTGCACAAACTTGTATAATAAATACATATACATATATATAAATAAAATGTATGTTCCATCTAAAAAAACACTTTTCAATCGAAACAAATAACTTTGCATGCAGTTTGTATAAACAATAGTAGAGACATTGTACTTACGCTATATACTCGTATTACATATTTGTGATTTAATTATTAGACTGCAAACAATCTTCCATAAGGTTAATATGATCGACGCATAGTCACCGGTCATCTTGTTGGTGGCTTGCGTAAACTGTGGTTAAATTAGAATCCACAAACACTAAACTACACCTAGTCCGTTCACTACTTTTTCCCCACATTACTTATTGTTATCTTCTGTCTTCCTTCTGCAAATTCCTTAAAAAATACTCGAGCGTATTCTCCATTGCGTCAATATCGGTATATTATCCTAGGTTGTGCTGTTGAAGATTATCTAACAAATACAATCCTTCAAATAATTAATAAAAATCGCAAACTTTAAATACGCACATTTGTACTTGTCTCTTATAATTACACTAGATAAACGAAACAATTAAGGACTAACTGTAAATTAATGCATTCGCAATGGATTTAAAAGAGTGTGCCGAATAATGCCCAATGCTCGCAATTTTTTATATGTACAACATAAGTACGCCACACAAATTTATGATATGAAGTATACTATATATGTATAATGTATATACATTTTTATAAGCATATATAATATAAATATATATACATTTCGCTTGGCCTCTGGGCTTCTGTGCCACTCGGGAAGCGAGAACGCGAGGAAGCAAAAAGTTGTGTACTTGGCATTCTCAAGAATATCTTTGTTGTTGTTTTTCTACTTCGTTCTTCGACAAACATTTCTATGAAATCCAAATTCTTAGAAACGCAAAAGCATTATACGATAAAATATATACTTATTTTTATAAACATGTTGACCATTTACATAACATGGGTAAACAAGCATAAAAATACATTCGCATAGACGCCATATAATGTATAGATACCAACTTACCCACTTACCCAGCCACGTGAGAGGGCGAAGTATACACAAAAAAACAACAGGAAAACCAAAATTTTGGTTATTTTGCGATGCGATAAAATATTTATGCAAAACCAAAGTTTTTTGTTTGAGTTATGTTTGCAAGTGTGTGTGTCAGGGCAAGTGGATATTATTTTTAGGCTGAGCGATTGCTTGGCTCCTTACATTTGAGATCTGCCATCATATCATACAAAATATTTTTTTAAAGAAACTTTTATCTGTGTGTATCTGTGTGTAAGAGACCCCGAAAACTTTCCCGACAAAAATGCATAATAATTGAGTTTGTTCAAAGCTTTCGCAAGGAATTTTCAGGAGTCTAAGATTATATGCCGGAAAACTTTACACGGCGCAGAAAATTAGGAATTGTGTCTTGCGTATTTAAATCTATTATACATTCATGAATATTTAGTCGAGTTATCGCACATCGGATGCGGAAAGTTTCCATTATCCATGCGCGTTGAAATGATGATCAATGTGACTTTTTTTTATTTAAATTCAGTTTTTAAATGTTTTTTTTGTATTTGCCAGTGAAAAATGACGTGCTCAGTGCAGAAATAAAAAGACAATTAAAGCGCACATATGGCGCTCGACGTTAAAACATGGAATCGCCCATATCCTGTATGATTTGCATTGTGTGGTAGGGCACAAGAGGAGGGGGGGGGTTGGTTGTGCAAGGGTGTAGCGTGCAACCATAAACAAACATGATATGAGTCTGCGCTCGCTTTGAAATGTTGGGTACTTTTCGGGCGCAGTCACCGCACATCAAAATCCTTTTTCATGTGCACTTTCACAGTTGCGCACACACGCACACATACAGACTTATGTGGAAAGCACAGAAAACACAACCCTTACAGAGTGCGATGTGTATGTATGTATGTGTGTGTTTGTATGAATGTATGTTATTTACGTCGCTTTGGCGGATATAATTTCGCCACAGAATGAGCGCGCATGTGAGAGATAATTTAAATGCTTTGCACAAAAGAACTTCCATTTAAACGAAGCGTCTTTTTTGTTGATTAAATTCTATAGTGCATACATACACACATACTTTTATTACATGTATATATATAGTATATTTATCATATATTATATATGTATACTCACTATGTATAATATATAAATCCTACAATTTTCACATTTGCACATGACGTCGTCTGCATTATATTATAATATGTAAGTAATTAAGGGCAGACATGATAATTTCATATAATAAAACGTTGAAAATGGCATGTCTAAATGAATGTACATTGTATACGTGTGTATGTGTGTGTTTTGTAAGAGGTTAACGTATAAAATTTACACATACATACACCCAAGTCAATAGGATAAAACCCTGAGGTGTGTAACACTATATATTTATATATGTGACTAAATGCAAAACTTTTATAATGCACGTTATTTCTGACGAATTATTTTATTATACTCAATTTAGAGATGGATTAAGCTTGTGCTAATTGTTGAAATGTTTTGAAAGAGAAGTCTATCAAATATCTTCCAATATTTTGTATTAGACATATAATATTTTTGAAATGACAATTTCTAGAATTATTGGCAAAATATTATTTATTTCGACCTATGATGATGCGGTTTAAATTCCGAAGTAATGGTTCGACGATGTCGATATCCAACGAACAATCTAACTTCAAAAAGGCTTTATAGAGGGTCCCCATAATTGCAGTGCTTTTTTTATTAAAAGTGAAGAAACCCCTGGTAAAGTGGTTCCAACTATGTTAGACGTTCACCGGTTCTCTCGAATTGTTCCAGAGGCGTTGTAACCCAATGTCTTCAAATAATGTAGAACTGGAACGCCAGTGAACAAATTATCGAAATTGAATGAAAATGGAAGAATTTGAAGATCTGATGGGAACGAATGAATCATCTGAAGCAACGGCGCAACACATTTTCCAAATTGTTTTTCCACCCCGGTATGAATAAACGGGTGTTTTCCTTGGTACATTTCAAATTTCACAAGATATCCGGAAGGCGTATTCAAACTTTTGCATATCACTGTTATTGGTCCAATAATCTTATCCTGAAATGATCATAATTCCAATGAACACATTCAGTTCGTCGACAGTAATATTTGGATTCGATTGTTGCCACAAAACAGCGTATTCATTGCTTTCTTGAACAATCAACTGGAGAACTTCATCATCAAAAAAACGCTCAAATAGTTCGTGAGCTGGCACCGCACAATCCAAATAATTACGACCAGGAAAAACTCCTTTGGAAGACTTAATTTCATTTGTTTTCGTCCATTTAAATTGGTCCCCGATGTGTGGGACCGAAGACGGCACATCAATTTCAGGTCCGATGTTATTTGTTACCGTATTTTTATAATGTTTTGCCACAGGTTCAGCATCATCGTCACTTGATTCATCCTCATTTTCCTCATGTCCTCTTATTCTTAGTTCGCAAAGTCCATGCAATTGATTGAAATGTAGATCGTCAATCAATCCACCTTCATGTTCGTCTGCATCAACACCTTCTGAATCGTACACCACATCAGGTTGTTCAATGAAAAAAGCTTCTGGTACCTCGATATCGTCATCGTCATCTGACAAATTCGATTCAAGGTACTTTTTTCCAAAATTTTAAAACTGGTGTCCACAATTATCGTTGCAGCTTGCGCTGTCCGTGTCGCACTGACGATTTCTTGGTATCTTTCGACAGCCTTGACCTTAAACAACACAACGCATACAAAATCATGGCCAACCATGTTCGCGATACGATCGTGTTTGCCGCTAAAACGGTACATTTTTCAAAGTTGGCGTTGGCGGTGAATGGGTGATGATTTTTTATAGAAATTTCTAAGGCTTTTGCACAAGGCCGAAAGAATGCTAATAGGACGGAAATCTTTAGGATCGTAGCATCTTGTATTTTTATGCAAAGGTAAGATACGGGCTCGTTTCTAGAAGGAAGGAAATATTGAAGAAGTTAAAGAAAAATCCATGATGTTAAGTAAATAATAACGGGACAAATCATTTTTTATAAATTTAATGGGTAAATTGTCTAGACCAGTAAAACTAGATTTAATTATTTTAATAGTAGTAATAAGATCCGGAAAAGTGATATTTTAAAATGAAAACTTATTAATACTACTGTTTAAAATTGAAAGAGCGAGTGGCGGTATTGAATGAGAACTAGGGACAGGTATATGTTAGAAGAAAACAAGTATGAATTATAAGTTTCATTTGTAAAAGGCATGCATTACAACCAAGATTCTTTAAATTACGCCAAAGAACACAAGGTTTGAGAGTTGATTTTAGTCGTGGTACACGAGTTTACGTGAGCACTTGAATTCTTTTTGATTTTTATTTTTTTATTTTTTTCAAATAAGGCACGCTGAACGTCGCTGTAAAAACCATTTTGATTAGAAAGCTTTTGTGCTTAAAGAAGGTTTAAAGGAGCATGATGATCAAGTAACGAGAGCAATTAGTCTAGAACACAGATTTCTATAATGACATTGTTGTATGCTGATTCAGATTCGTTTTTTGATGATGATGGACGACATTTCGACTAATCTATCAAACATTTGAGCAGTTCTTGAAGACCAATAACTTGCTCATCGGTATCGTCGAATATTATATTATTATGTATTACCAATCTAAATTTTAGGCATTTTAGGAATTTTAAAACACGATTTTTGCATGAAAAAAATAAATAATAAAATCATAATGCTTCTTAGAATTGATATTTTTTGGTATGTTAGACTTATTTTGCGATGCAATTAAAACTATTATTCCTAGCTAGCAAACTCGGTTGATATGTTATTTAAAATCTGTTTATTTATTGCAGATTTTTGTTATTAATACATTATATTGTATGCAGATAATTAAATACAACATTGAATTGAGCTTTTTCAGATGAATTGAATCTATAACAATTGTATAGTTATATAATTTGTATTTAGTAGTGTTTGTGCTAATAAACGTAAAATCTGTCTATCGAGTATATTTTTTGCACACAATTCTTCGAAAAATACTCAACATATTTCGAACTTTAATCACGTTATTAGCTTGTAGAATTGCACCTGCATTTTTACTAATTCACACAAAAACCACATGCTCATGGCATTCACAATTTTGTGCAATTTTTCGAAAAAGCAAAAACAAAAAACTTCCTTTCATCCGGGAGCGTTTTTAAAGCACGTATTCAACGCGCAAGCCACTGTGAACTAGCACCCCACCCACATCGCTGGCGCATATACCGTGAGCCCGCGTTCACCAATTACTTCGTCAAAGTGCCAACATAATTTTCTTTAAAAGCCCTACAATCAATCGACCCCGCTCATGCGCTGCCAATGGGACGCCCACCCTCGAACTCTAGCCTCGCCGCCCACGTTTTACGATTTTACTATTCCATAAGAATCGTCTGTACTATAATCATATTACGTATTATTACTTATACATGAAAAGTATTCGACGGATGGCATATAATGCATGAAAAGGGTGTCTGAATATATACTCGTACCTACAACATATAATATATATATGTATATATATGTATCAATATACATACATTTATTCATGGATATGCTTAGTAATCACCTCGAGCTGTGCTTATCACGGGGTAACTTTTATTTTAGATAAAACTTTATGATAATCCGTAAAATGTTATAGATTGTATTTAGTTATGCTTAAATGAAGTTGACGGTTTATGCAATATGTGCTTTGCAAGAATGAAAAAACACCGCACATGTGAGCTTTTCATGTGCACATTTTGTTCTGGATAATGTTTTTTTGTGGTAAGTCTGCAATGAAAACCGCACAGAAAATAATAGTGTTTCCAACTGTCGTAAACTGTTGTTCAAAGGCATTTGCACATACGTATTTAAACTGAAATGCAACAGAACTTCATTAAAGCTGGGCAACTAATTTATACATAATACAGTACATGTGTTATTACGAAATTTAGATTGCATTTAGAGTTTCGTATTTCTCCGAAGCCAAACGACTTTTCTAGAAAACCGATAATTAAAATATGAAAATGTTTTGAATTTATTTCTGGAAAATAATAAATTAAGTTAAATGGAGTTTAAAGTAAAGTTATATATTTTATATATTCTCCAGATTTTGCCCCAGCTACTTTTTCCTGTCTTCAGATCTCTTCTTGTTTATTCAAATGGTTTTAATCGAAACAAAACATAAACATCAATGAATGACAGTTGTTTGTAGCTAATCTTGTGAGTTAGCACCAGACGCGTTGCTGCACAAGTTGGCATTTCATAATTACTACTGGTTATTACTGCTACTGCATCATGATAGACATCATCCGAACCATTTCACAGCTTAACAGTAATTGTGACCAAGTGATTTGCCGCTGAAGGTAGATAGTTAAGGTTGATAATAAATAAGCATCGAAAAAAGAAATGATCCTAAGACAGATCCCTGAGGAATACCACACACCAACAGTAAGTGATCAGAAGTTACATTATTAACTACAACACTTTGAATGCGATTAAATAAGTATGATTTCATCAGGCCAACTGATGAAAGTGGAAATAAAAAGGATTCTCGCAGCTTTTTTTAAAGAATTGCATGATTGACATTATTATTATTATTTCTTAAAATCCAAAAAAACTAACAATTTCATGAGTTTATTATCAATAGCTATACGAATGTCATCAGTGATTTTTAATAGAGCAGTTTTAGTACTGTGATATTTACGAAAACCAGATTGTTGTGAATATATAAAATTAATTGTTATAAGAAACTTATTAATAAATGCTAATGCCTTTTCAAGGGACAGTAAGTAGTATGCTGATTAGGTCTAAAATCATTTTTGGTGCGTAATGAAAATTTTGTAAGTAATGGTATCACTTTTGCATGTTTCCAAGATTTTGGAAAAGTCGATGTTTTCAAAATGTAGTTAGAAACAGGAAGCAAAATCATTATAAATCTTATTGGAATATCACCTATACCAACCGCAATAGACTTTATTTTGAAAACTGCATACAAAACTTCATCCATAAATACATTCTCAAAATAAAATCCATTAGCATATTCTGAGACTAAATGGTGATCGACTGATCTTAAATTGATACGAAATTATTATTTAACTCGTTAGGACTAAAAACGCAATCTGTTGTTGACGTATCTGTAACACCTAAGGCTTTAATATTATTCCATAGTTGCTTGGTCCTTTTACTTGATGAATAACGAGGTCTAAAGTAGTTTATTTGAGCTTTGAGCTCTAGTTAAATTTTAACTTAAGATTTTTAAAAACTATTAGATCTTGATGTAATCGGGATTGTCTCCAGTTTCTAAGAGCTATGTCTATATTACAGGCGGCCATAATGACCTCAATGCTTACCCTAGGACATCCCTCAGAGAATGCTTTTATTTTTTTTATTGGAACAAATTTATTAAATAGGTATTTTATGAAGTTTTCGAAGTGATTAATTTTATCATCAACATTAAGAATTTGGTAAATATTATCCAAATTAAGTTGAGATGCTTCTAACAGATAGCAAGGTTTGTATAGTCTTTATAACAAATGATCGATGTTGAAACTTTATCGATAGGTGCAGTATAAGAATTAAGAATTAAATCATGATAAGATATTCCTGGCACGCTAACTTAACTTGAATATTTTACATTTCTTAAACAGATCTAGTCATGTGGCCTATTGTGCAATTGTGGAAAATGCGTTGCTTCATTGTTCACAATTGTCACGCGAAGATGCAGACGTATCTATCATCTATATATTAAAATCTCCTGCTATGAGAATTTCATCATATTCCACATTCAAATTAGATATTAAATTAAAGAAGTCATCTAAAAGGGAAATAATTGGCGGTCTATACACGCAACCAACAAGACGGGACACATTAGGAATCAATTAAAATTAGGCAGTATTTACACCAGGAAATTTTATCTTGACTCTGCAAGCTAACATATACCATTTCTAACATATATGGCTACATCTCCACCTCTATTACTACCTTCTATCCTTTATAAAAACCTTGAAACTAGCAATATCAACCATTTTATTCGTGATAATTTAACCAAGTTTCAGAAACACAAAAAACGTTAATATCAGTTTCCCTTAAAAGATTCCGAATATCGCCCATTTTTTTTAAATAAAAAATATATATGCATATACACAAAAGAAATGTTAATATTTATACTTTATTACGAGCTAGCACTTGACGAAATAATTTTCATATGTTCGGCCCTATCATTTATTAAACGTCCATCCATAGTGAAAACAGAAAATCATTTGAAAATGGGGGAAAATGGCGATGACGAAACAAATTTTTCTTTTTTTTCTTCTCGCACAAGTAAATTGTCGGTTTGCCGCAACACTTCTGTTGGCACCGACGAGGTTTATTCTGAGGCTTGCGAACGTTGAAGAACTCACCCTCGATACGAGGGAGCTGACGGGGTTGCAAATTATCAATGTAGTAGCAGCAATGCCTCGATAACCTCGGTGCGGAACACTTTCTGCCGGAAGGCCACAACACCGTTGTGCTTGGCGATCATGACGTTTTTCCCACGTATGTTTATCCGAAAATTTTGCACCGCATTGTCGTGTCAAACGACTCCTTACGGCGAAGCAAGGTTTGGTTACATTGAACGTATCTGCCCAGCTCAGCTGGTTTCGTCTTCATTCCTTTGAACGTCTTTTTCCAACGACGAACATGATGCTGGGGATGGATCTGATCGAAATTCGTGGTCATGGACACTTTTTATTGTCTTGCCATGAACAAAATAGAATTCGGTTGTTGGAGTCGAACGTAAAATCGTGCTCAATTGTTTTTCGCCCCCAGCGCGATTCCACGGTTCCTGAAGCGCTAGAAGGCGCTCTCTTTCGCCTAGAAGGCACATTAGGTGGTATGAGGTGAAAAAATTATCGAGGAACACCACGTGCAGACACGGAAACTCGACGTTATCCAGCAAACGGAGCACAACGTCTGCGCCAAGTACAACGACGGAATCGCACGCATCGCTCGAGCCAGATTAAGGTATGAACGCAAAGAGATAGCCAGTGGATGAGCAGAGACCTCACATTTTATACCCGAAACGAATATACATTTTGCAAGAATGGCGCCCAAAATATGGAATCATCTGCTCATCCACACGCCGAACTGCATAAACTTTCGGTTCATGGTGTCAGAGAGGGGACGAAGCTGCAACAAACAATTCGTTACTTTGATTGACATTTTGTTTTCAAATGGAAATATGTACCTTACCAAATCATCATTATCGGCGAAGTGAACAAATCGTGTTATATATGTTTGAAGGTTGATCTGCTCATGGCTTGCTTGACCATCGCAACGCCCAGTGAATGCCTGGTCGACCAATAATCCGGCACACTTGCCACTTGCGAGGCGTACTTTTTGGTTTCGTCCATGATATGTGGCGAATGGTCCTTCAATTGCTCGCATAGTTGTTGCTGCATTTCTGTCAATGGCTGAGGGACATGTCCAATGTCGTACACGAACTGTGTTCGATTGCGATTTTTACAATAATTTACGATACTACAAACAAATTAAAATAAGAATTATACAGTTTAAAAAAAAACAATAATACAAAAAGATAAACAAACAAATTAAAAAAAAGATAGCTAATAACTAACTTTAAAAAGATGAAAACCAAGGATTAAAATATGCCAAGCTCGTACTACAATGTGACTAAGCACTTACCGAAATGGGTCTGTCCATG
>JANSTU010048336.1:0-10120 GCA_027564075.1 Bolitophila hybrida | reverse complement strand
TTCCGCCTTTTTGTCTTTTGATTTTTCGAGGCTATGTACAAAGCCCTACAGATACCATACATCATTTGAAAATATATTTCATATAGATTTTAATCAAATCTAATAAAATGTTTCGTCGTAATTTTCAGATGATGACCTGGTGGTTTTTGACATTTATGGCACCAGCCATCAAGGCTAAAGTACATCAGCTGCCCGGTGTTGAACATCTGTATGCAGCCATCACAAAAGATCAACTTGAGATTCCGGCATACATCACAGAGTACGATATGGCCGTAAGTATTTAAATGTAATACCAAATACAATAAATCTCACAAATATACTTTATTCGTCCACAGACAAACGGACTGCACTACTTCCAACCAGTCTCACAGGTCACTCCCGAAACCTAAGCAAATTTCGCTAACAGTCGAGCAGTAATTCACACGCATTCGAATAACTAATCGGATTCTCGTCGGTTCACCTACCGCCTAAATTTGGCGGACGATTAGCACTGTATATTTTAAGAAAAAATCTCCGATACAAAAGAAGCTGTTTTAACAATTATATTCTTATGAATCAAATGCATAATATACTAAATAATATAACAAATATATATGTAAAACGCAAAACAAATACAAAAAACAGTTGTAGTCCATAAGTTGTTAAACCATTCGAAAAGTTTATCGTAGTGAAAATGTTTTAATCGATCTATATATATATACATATATATATATATATGTAAAAAATAATAGTATACAATATACATAGATTTATGCGAATAAATCCGATGAGCTTAGTTCTGTCTGAATGAAGCTCCCTAGAGTGGAGGCACATTGTAATCGGAAATGATTCATATGTAAAATTTTGCTCAGAATAACGGCAATTGTTCTTCTGATTTTAGAGAGTATATATACAGGGGGCTTTAAATCACTCACACATTCACAAACAGTTAACGATTTTGAGCTTTAGAATTTGAACCATATACAAAATTTCATTATAAATCTAAATCGTATCCAAAGGGGTTTTAATTCATCATAAAACTAAAATAAAAACTCACACATTTTGTGTATCGTGTTCAATGAATTTTTAAAATCAATTTTCAAAATAACAATCTTAAAATCAATTTCTTGTTACCTACTTGTGGTTAGGAACTGTTTATATACATGTACTAATATATATAAAACCAACCAAATGTTTACTTCAGCGTGTATTTTAACACAATGAAATGATTATCAATTATTACCGATTAATAAATTTCGTACGTTAATTTTTAAATTGTATCCATTTATACAAACTGTGCCAATTCGACGCGCCACCTCCTATCATCACATAGGTTTTCATTTAATCTAGAATTATATTTAGTCTGCGATGAATGAGATTAGTCCCCACTATGCAAAACCAATTAGTAACGTCATAATAGACTATTGCGACCAACATTATTATATTATATTATTATCATTGTTTTACTTTTACATCATAATATTTTTTTATTAATATTTTCATTTTTTATGCATAATTATGCTGTTTTAGAATCTAGGGCAGATAATATAATCTTGTTATTCTTAAATACATTTATATTATTCCATTATTTTTACATATTATTACATAATATTATTTTGAGTAGATTTGTTTGTAAATACAAATAATAATCATACAATATATCTGCGATCATATTTGTATATAACGCCACACACACAAAATTAATAACGAAGAAAGAATTACATTAGTTTTAATAAAAATTGTTCAATTCAAAATAAAACTTGTAAAATTGATAAAAAAAACTTCTTTGAATTATATATAAATATATATAATTTGTACAGCCTCAAGAGTAGAGATTTCGGTCAGTCAAATCATATGGCACACGTACTGAATATAAGATGCTGCCTTGAAATCAAAATCTCGTCAAACGAAATTATGGACAATTGAGTAAAGGTATACTTTTACTTTTACTGTTTTTAGAATCAACCATACAAAACGAATTCCAGGCTGCATTCTCATCGGATGATAATAATGTCTGGAATTGTTTACAAATGAGTATTTTTTTAATTTGATGACCGTCGAATATGGCTTCTTTGAGCTTTGAACAAGATTAAGATTTGGTAAAATGGTTCTCAAATAAGCTAATGCTTGGTCTTTCTTGTCCAGAATTTTTATGAATTTTTATACGAGACTGAATTTGGTGTGAAAAGGTCTCGAGGTAATGTTGTCCTTTTTGACGAGAGCCATTTTTTGTTATGTTGTATCTGTCCATTGTTACGTTCTTCGGAATGTCCCTTTGTATGTATTTGGCTGATTCTTGTGAATGATATACTTTTCTCTTTTTGGTTATAGATACGGAATTTTATCCAAATTCAGTGTTGATCGATTAAAAAATAGAAATCAGTATCATGGCACAGTGTCATGATGAGAAAAATTTGTTTGTGATTCATATTAACATATTATATTGCTGCCGTCTTTTCCAAAAAAAATGCTTTTAAAAAAAAATACTTTTTTAAAAAAAATACTCTCTAAGTCTGCATTTCCACGACGACAGCAAATAGTACTCCAAGATCAGCCTAGCGCTTTTTGGTCTTTTTGTATACTGAAGTTGAATTCGAGCTACTTTAGGAACCTGCCAAAATGTTGCGGTGATGACTCATCTGAGCTAGGTGGAAATGACACATCTAAGCTAATGATGATAATGGTGTTTTCCAAAAAAATGTCTTCTGAGTTATAGTTTGAGATTAGACTTGGTTGTGTCTCTTCTACCATCTATATACAATATAAAGCATTATTTAAATGACTAATAAAATGTATAATGTTTTTGATTTTTTTTCAGTTCAAAATACAAAAGAGGAATTAACTCAAACCGTAAATGATTTCGAACATAAGTGGGATTTTCCCATTACATTGTCGCGCTGGACGGAATTCGTATAAACAATAAAGCACCATTGTGGCAGTTAATATTTTAATTAATTATAATTATTTCTGCCAACTAATGTTACCTATTTATGGGTTTATGGTAGCCACCTTTCAAGGTTTATAAGACAGGATGTGCTTATATCTCCTAAACTTCAGCCATTTACTTTTTGTGATTGTATATTTCACGGACTCGCGACAAAATTACATCTATTACAACATATCAAGAACCTTCTGTATAAAGCTTGATTTGTGTTATTTCATCCTTAAAAAATAGAGTGACCGTATAATTATGATTCGTGGCTATAGTACCTATGTGAATTCGTCATATATTTTTTTGTATTTATAATTTATGTATACAAAAAAGCAACAATTTTCGTGTATATTCGTCGATTTTGCCGTTATCAATGTTTACACTAACTGAGCGATATAGTACACTGTAAATCATATGCATCAATCAAACCAACTGCAACTTTATCAATTTTGTTTCATTTTATCATTTATCAAATGTAAGTATTTATAAAATATTTGTGCGGTTTCTTTGTTTAAGTGTCAGCCTTCAGAGGCTCCAGAGTAAAGATTGCATTGCCGAGAGTTTACCACGATATTGATGCAATTGTAATAACTATTATATAAGCTGTTCCATTTTTTTAAAGTAAAATATTTATGTACGCACAGTGGAACATTTACAAAAATACAACTAAGATTACTGGAAGAAAAACAAAATGTCTGAGATATCAAGTAACATAAATCCTACATCTCGGAGAATAATTCAATGGCTTGCGGCATCTGTGCAGATGTTTGCAGTTCTATTCGGTGAACTGGTCTGTCTCTTTATCTATGTTCTGCTACTGGTAAGTGTTTTTTTTTGTTATTTATTGAACACAATCTACATGCATAGATTACTTCGTTTTTTACATTTACATAACGGTAATCTGCCTTCAATACTTGCTATAATTTTGAGTTGTATTTATAGATTAAAGGTCATTTGGTAGTTCAGTCCCTGTGCTTGTTATACCTTGCATTTATATACATTGATCGTCATGTGGGAGACAATGGTGGTCGAGGAGCGGGGTAAAATGAAAGACTTATGAATTGAAATTGTTGCTAATCAATATATTTATCAGTTCTCAGTGGATTCGTAGCTGGATCATATGGAAAAACTTTACAGAATACTTTCCCGTTGATCTGGTCAAGACGGCTGATTTGCGCTCTGATCGTAATTATCTGTTTGCATTATTTCCACATGGTGTCCTTGGGTACACTTACGCAAATGTTTTGATTATTCCGCATTATTTATTTTATGTTCTCTCGCAGTTCTGGTGCCTTTGCAAACTTTAATACTAACCACTCAAAATGGAAACTCTATTTTCCGGGTATTCGGTCTAAGCTGATGACTCTAAACTTCCACTTTCACATACCTTTCTTTCGTGAAATGTTGTTAGGTTGGGGCATGGGCTCGGTATCATCAAACAGTCTAAAGACACTGCTAACAGCTTCAAATGATCCTAAGCATCCACAGAATTCGGACGGATACACCTCAAATGGAGCTATGGTAATGGTCGGTGGTGCACAGGAAGCAATTCACAGTCGTCCAAATACCTACATTGTAGTACTGAAGAAGCGCAAGGGATTCGTGCGTATTGCAATGCTTACTGGAACACCGATAGTTCCTGTATTGACTTTCGGTGAGGTTGATCTCTACGATCAACCGCCAAATCCACCTGGATCGGCAATGCGTCGTTTCCAGGAGTACTTGAAGGGACTTACTGGAATGTCACCGATATTCTTTCGGGGACGCAGTCAGTTAGAGTGGTGGGTTCCCAAGCGACGACCTTTAACGACAGTAGGTAAGTTTTCATATGCAATAATTTGTGTAATTCTATAGTAAAATACTTGCTGATACAGTTGGAGCTCCCATTGACGTTCCACTGAATGTGAATCCGTCAGTCGACGAAATAGATGAACTGCATGCTCGATTTTGCGTCGAATTGAATGCTCTATTCGAAGCACACAAGTCAAAGTACGTCCAGAATTCAGATGATAAGTATTTAATCATAACATAATGTATATTAATACAATTATTGTTATATTACAGTGATTTTAAAAAACAAATGTGTATTATACATGGTTTTCTTAGTTATTTATTTGCTAGAATTATTTGTTTTGAAATTATATAAATATATGGTATTTCGGAATAATACTTACTCAAATTAAAAAAAATACCTATAATAAATGTATTTGATTAAAACTGATTACAAAAAATCTTGTTTTATTTAAATCTAATAATAAATAACTCTTAATTAAAACGAAAAAAAAGTATCAGTATTAATATAAATAAAATCAATGTATTACTGTCAGTTTATGTTGTGATACCGCAAACGTAAAGCATAGCAATTTGTAGATAATTTTAAATATAAATAATGTATGAACATTTTGGTGGTGCGATAAAGAAAAAACTATTTGTTTCCCAAAAAACCCCTATTCCAACTTCTTGAAAAATTAGCTTACAATATAACGACTAAACTTTTCACGAGACATTTAAAATATCGAAGATTACGTTTTTAACTTGATTGTAAATTGCAGACAGCTTCTAATGTACGATATCAATGGACAAGTTGAGCTGAAGTAGGTAAGACATATTATTTGTTATAGGAAATTCTTTTTTTTCGTTGCCCTTTTTGACAAAGTAGAATAAGATAGATAAGTGCTCATTGAAATGAAAGCTGAAACACATACACACATCCACACACACGCAAACACACAAGTAATTGGACCTGTACGCGAAAAATACCTGTATACAGGTACATACTCAGGACATCTGTCGAATTTTAGTTGGTCTTGAATGTTATTAAATTTTCCATTTTCCATTTCTTTCCATTCCCACTAGAATATTATGTTGTGTTTAAACATTTGTTTTATTTGAGCCATAACTCCCAATTTAATTATTATTTTTATATTAACATAAAGAAATTTAAATAATATTCTTTATGTAATTAAAGTGGTCCATAATATCTTATTCAAATTTTTTGTCGAATCACAATGAGCCAAAAATGACTTTATCATAAAATGACCAAACCGAGACTTATTGAAGTGTCCGATTCGACAGATAACAACAGCCAATGTCAAACTCTTTCAAAGCCGTATATATATATATAATATATACATGATGTAAATAATGCGGAACAACTGATATCACAGAAATATCTTATTTACTTGTTGGTTACTGTGAGAGATGCTTAAGAGAGCCAAATCATCACTGGGAGTCATTGAAAAATGTATAATAATTGTAATTTTTCAGTAGAGTGAAATACGTTCGAAGCTAGAGTTGTACTGCGTATGCAGAGCTGGTGGAGCTTATTGAAGAGTTTAATAGTGGTGTGTTTGTTTTTGTGTTTACTGCGGATCTATAAATAAAAGATCATGCATATCGAGTGGGCACCATGGAATGTGTCCATGCGACGTCGTGCAGAGGTACTGACTGCTGGTCTTCAGATTGTAATTTTGTTATTTGGCGGATCAATATCGATTCTGCTGATGAGTTTGTTGTTGGTAAGTACACATCATTGTTGAGTAATGAACAGCGATAAAACAAAAGCATTAATTTTGTATTTTTAATTATGTTTACATAATGTCAAGACTTAATCGGGTTAACATTGAGAGAATTTGTGCGCGTGTCCATCTGCATAATAGGTTTCATAAGCTTAGGTTTTTTGAAATATTATCAGTTGTTATATTTTCTGTCCAATTTCAAAATTAAACTATATCGTACTGGTTCAAGATCAAAGGTCATGCTGTAATCCAAATCGCGTGTCTGTTATACTTGGCGTTTGTTTATTATGACCGGGACTCTGGGGATACTGGTGGCCGTGGTATAGGGTAAGATATAAATTCTTTTAGATAAAATATGATTATAAAATATATTTTATTTATTTTATAGCTCACATTGGTTTCGAAATCTATATATTTGGAAGTACTTGATTAATTACTATCCCGCTGATATGATCAAGACGGCAGATCTACGACCGGATCGTAATTACCTTTTCTGTGCATTTCCGCACGGAATTCTAAGGTATGAATTATTATTATTATTATTAGTTATTAAGATGCTAGTGAATAATTTTTTTTTACTGTCTACAGTCAAGGTGCTTGTTGTAACTACATCACTAACCATTCCAAGTGGAATAAGCTATTTCCGGGCATTCGCTCTAAGCCTCTAACACTAAGTTTCCACTTCTATGTGCCGATTTTCCGGGAAATTGCTTTGAGCTGGGGTTTTGCATCAGTTTCAGCCAGAAGTATTTTATCGCTGATCAGAGCATCAAACAATCCCGATGATCCAAAGAATGCCGATGGATTCACTTCTAATGCAGCCATTATTATGATTGGTGGCGCCGAAGAGGCGATGTACAGCCGACCAAATAACTATGAGATTGTGCTGAAGAAGCGCAAGGGTTTTGTGAAACTTGCTCTGTTAACCGGAACCCCATTGGTGCCTGTTATGACATTCGGGGAAGTCAACATTTTCGATCAGGTTTCAAATCCACCTGGCTCTAGGCTGCGTAAGATGCAAAATTTTATAAAGACTTTAATTGGTATCTCCCCGGTCCTTTTCAATGGTCGCGGTCTTTTTCAATATTCGTTTGGTGTGATTCCAAGGCGTCATGCGCTTACAACAATATGTATGTTTTTTACAATATTTTTTATAGACACACAAATTATGTATAAACACTAATCTATACAGTTGGTGCACCTATTGAATTCGAGCGAAATGAGACACCTTCCGATGAGGATATAGAAAATCTGCACACACGTTTTACAGTTGCTTTGGACGAATTGTTTGAGACCCACAAAGCTGACTATATTGAAGACTTTACTAACAATAAACTTAAGATTAACTAAGAATTATTATGATCTTTATTAATAAATGTATATTTTTTAAGCTAAATTACAAGTCCGGAGAGTTTTGTTTGAACAATTGATATCCACCAAACGCTAAAGATCCAACTAGCACGGATGCCGTAAGCATTATGGAACGATTTAGTATCTGCAAGAAATGCACATTTGTAAGGTTCCTTAGTTCAATGTATAACTATTGTGTGTATTTCACCTTATCCTGCCAGTGGCGATTTTGCTGACACTTTAGGTACGGCATATTAGAAAAGGAAACGGAGTTGTACAGTGGCACCCATTGACGTGGCATCATCCAGAAAAGGAAATCGTCAAGGTTCTTGCGCACACGAAACGAGAATCGTGTCACCAGGTCTCGCATCTATAGTGATTGATTTTGAATTATACATTATGTGTAAATCAAGGTTGTTCTTTATGTTATACCTCAATGTAGTTGTACATGGCTAGGTCACACATTGCGTGTGCGTTTTCCCAACGAATATCACTGAATTCGGAAAGTGCACTACCGAAATCATTGCCGTGCTTGTCGAGTATGGCCGACAGCAGTGTACAGTCCTCGAAGCCAGCGTTCATCCCTTGCCCGAAAAACGGTACCATTGCGTGGGCGGCGTCACCCAGCAACAACGTATTTGAATCAATATGATATGGACGGCACTATAAACATATTTTTTACTGTTATTTAATTATTGTGATAAAAATTAGTTAAAATGAATAATCTGCAAACTCAATTATTGTCTTCTATAAAACTTAAGTAAAACATACATTTTTTTTTTTTAATATATAAATATTTATTAATATGTGAATAACTCCTTCACACATTTTCATACGAGTATATCATTTGCGTCCGCCTGTGCATGACCCGCATTTGCTATTTACAATACAACTGTAATGCATGTATTTTGATCTACGATTTTCAAATTGCGGAAATAATAATGTTTGTAGATAATCATTTTATTTATATATTTATGTATATATATAATATATATATTATTTGATATGCGTGATTCTAATACCTTTATTTATACTTTTACAATAACATTTGCATCATGGATAACAGAAATATTAAGAAAATTGAACAAATAATTTTTAAATTTAGAGAGAATATTTAAATATTTAAAAAACACCTGTAGATATGTAAAATAAATGTAACCACTGTACCAGAGATTAAGAGATTAATCTATATATATCTCATCTCATTGGATCCTGTAATCCCTTGTGGGACATAGGGCCAGTGTACGATGCCGCACACCGGATTCATTGACCATTACGGGTTCACATGACTGGTCAGGTCGTGCTAATGTGCTGTTTCGTGTTGTGCTACTCCTACTGGAGCTACTGTGCTCTAACACTCACAACAAATCCAAGAGAGGCCTACTGACATACACTTCGGCCTGCCGGGCCGGGATCGAACCGGCAACCTCCCATAAGCCTTCCAAATATATGTATTATGGGTAAAACAAAAGTCGCGAAGAGAATTTATACAATATAAGACAAATATATATATACACCCGTTGTTTGGCAGCACGATAATTCACAAAAATTCAATTCACAGAAAAATATCTCAAAAAAAGCTACAATTAAAGAACAATTCACAGAAAGGGTACTATCCGATGTCTCACTATTCGCCATTCCCAATATTGCTTTCCCTAAACAATACTTAAAGGTTATTAGTCATAGTCATTAGTACCAAAGGGTTGTTTTCGTTAAGCGTAATTCAATAGCTGTTGGCCATATATTTTTTTATTTTTTTTCTTTCACCAATTTGGATCTACCTGACTTTCATCATCCTTCCTGGTTGCTGCTGAACAGTTTACCAAGAAATCCAAATTCAGCCATAATCAGCCAAAGCTTTTCACTATGCAATGTTCAGTAGAGTTATTCCTCTATAGTTGCCGCACATCCATCTTGTCACACTCTTATTATATATAAATATAATGGACAAATGACTCCAAGTTTACGCTTACGCTTATCCGGAAAATTTATCTTTTTCTTTTTCTTTACTCCATGTTGGCTCGTTGGAGCGTTTTTGACGTGCTTTATGTTGTCCAAGTAACAATTAATTACTAAGATATGGCTTTTTTTGATAAATTTTGGTCATATTATGCGATGTTTGACATTGTTTTATTAAAAATTAGTCATAATGGCTAAATTGTTAATTTTATTAGTCATTGAATGTACTTTCTGATAACCATATAGTAATATTGATAATATTTTAATATTTATAATATTTAGCAAATTTTATGGCTATTTCGCAGTTTTTTGTTGCTATTTGGTAATATTACGTGCAATTTAGTTTTAAATCGTTATTTAGTAATAATATGTGCCAATTGGT
>JANSTU010048335.1:0-10120 GCA_027564075.1 Bolitophila hybrida | reverse complement strand
TCCGTTATTCCAAATCAATAACCTATTTCAGAAATAGGCTATTAATAGCAAGTGGAACCTACTGATTTAAAGTGCTAGATTCCACACAACAAAATTAGTATCATTTTCACTGTACCGATCAGTACAGCAACCACGCCGCGATATAAAACCATCGTATGCCGATAAACCCGGTAATAGTCAGATCACCAGCAAGCTCTATGTGAGTCGCCTTTGTAGCCTAGCTCACGAACTACCACGCAATGTATCAGAAAATACAGTGCACGTCTTGACTAACCGCCTCGTTCAGGCCATCTATCACCCAAAATGCTCGGCGGTAGTAAGAGATCATCAGCGATGGTTATCCGATGTGCCCACTGGTGTGATGAGTGAGAATTATAATTTCTCTTGTACACGGTTAACCTGCCGGACTCGTCCATTTACCGGACAAGATCCACCGAAGAGTTCTGGAGCGTAGGTAGCGTAGGTAGGCCTTGCACAACTATGAAAAACTTGCAGGTAATTAATATACGTATAGTTTTTATAATATATCACTCGCCACCACAATTCGACGCCAAACAATTCGTCACCACACAACCTGTTTTTTAGATCTATTAGTTTGTAATTCCCAACGATTATTTTAGTAAGGAAATATTTTAAGTTGTTGGTTATGGGGTACTATTCCAGAGCTCTAGGTTGCAATTCTCAACGATTGTTTTAGTAAGGAAATTTTAAAAAGGTTTAGTTTTAATAAGGAAATAATAAAATGGTGTTGGTATTGATAAATTTATTATTTGTTTTTTTTTTTAAACTTTGTATCAACATTTATGGGCTAATTTCCCTCTATCCGCCACTCCCCAGGGTTGTTTTCCCTAAGTGTGATTCAAACGGTGTGGGCCACAGGGTAATGCTGATGATGCCATCTGATGCCTGATTCGTTCTCAGAAGCTCATTTTCTTCATTATTGGGTACAACTTTTTTATATTTATATGTTTTACACTTTAAACTCTTCAGTAAACATGTGCTCTTTGTTGAAATAATAAAAAAATTGCGTATTTCACCTAAAATTTAGTTAAAAAAGTTAAAACCACTCTTAAAAGTTGATAAAACGTGTGCTTTGTGATGAAATTAAAAAAAAAAGAAAAACACAAATCAAAATGAATTAAATCATCTCTAAAGCAAAAGTATTTGTTTATTGAAACGAACCACCTTGTATACAGAAACCTTTTTAAAACAAGATATAATAAAAAAATATTAAATAACTAATACAAACCAAAACTTAAAAGCGATTTGACGCTCAATTTTAGAATTTAATCTTCAATATCAAAAAACCTAAATACGGGTAATACATTCCCTCGCCTGTATGCATAAATGCTGACACTATATTGAAAATGTGTACCGCTATAGGAGAATATCGAGATTGTTGTAACTCACAAACTCACACGAAACACTAGCACCTGCACATTATGTGTTTAATACATCATCCTTAGAGCTGGACGTTGATGAACTAGATGACTCACTGACAAACGCATCACCTTTGGTCTGTTTGCTTCTGTTTTGTCAAAGAATCCAATAAGTCTTACAGTGACCCATTTCATAATGATAAATACGGTTTTGTATGTACACATAGAAACAAAGATATATAGATGGACATACTATTAAAAAAGTACTTCTGATTATTCATTTTTCAGATTTACACCGTATAATAAACATAAAAAGTACCTAAAATTCAACATTTTGAGGTTCAATGACCTATGCTAAATAAATTATGTCTACGCTTATACATTGCTCATTTATAAGATATGCCGCCAAATATTTATATATATATGTATATACATATAAATAATATGGAAATATGTTTTAAAATAACTGTACTTATCTTTCATTTATATTAGTATGTATATTTGTATTTGTATATGTGATTTAAAATTGAATAATATTATAAGCATTCTAGAGAAGAAGACCAAATTCGACAATTTTGTTTTATATGTTAGCTCATTAGTTTATTGTTTATCGAGGGAAATAACTAAAATGTTCATTACTTATTCTTTTTATGTAGGCTTATTATCACTTATAATAACATATGATGTCTGCTATAGGATCATGTAAACCGGTTTAAATATAAGTGTACATCAAAACTGATTAGGTCGTACATGCTGCGCTGTTTTGTATAAACAACAATCAATAAACAATTTAATAATATTGAGGTAAATTCTAAATTCATTCTAACAACTATTTATAAATACTTGCAAATTGCAAATTGTGTATATCAAGATTTATAATTATTTCTTAATTCTATGGATATATAGATATACAGAGAAGCGGAAACTAATTAATTCGCAACGGCAAGTGACTTACCTGGTATATGTACCTGTAAGATTTCATTGTGTCTATATATTGTATATTGTATATCATCATGTTTACGTGTTACGTGACGACTTTTTAAATGCGATTAACGCAGGTATAGTTGGAATAACATGTGCGTATATGTGAGAGATGGCCTTAACCAAGTCGATCTTGATCGTATAGAATTTAGAATGTAAGTCTAAATGCAAAGACAGTGCGAGTCGATCGTTCGAGCGCGCAACATATAATTTTTATCATAAAACTTATTTTATTCTGAGCTCAAGTATATAATAATTGGAAGAGCTCATCAGCAAAAGTGATTTTTAGAATGTTTGGATACAAACTGGCAGCAGTCGCATTTATTGTGCAATCGGTTCTAGCAAGACCTCAAGTAAGTATTTGATATTTAAATCATCTGTGCAATAAAAATCTTCCAAATTACGGGGATTTCTGTGTGATTGTGTGATTTGTAATTATTTTAATTAAACTGTGTATACAATACACATATAAGATGTATTATACAATATATATATATATATATATATATATAATTGTGTAAATCGTCTGATGTTATTGTATATATAAAATAAAAAAAAATAATTAATAATAATAATAATAAGAAGAAGAAGAACCTTCGATATTGTACAGTTTAATGATTACGTTGTTATATGTTTTCGGTATTATTATTTATTTAAATCAATCTCTAACTCTTTTTAAGGAAGATAAATGTAGATTTGCTTTCAATAAGCAACACTACTTATTAAGTTATTGCAATACATAATTTACATTAAACCAGTTTGCTCAAAACAGGGTTTTCCAGCTTGTCTTTTATATGGTATTATGACGATTTCTGTTTTTTTTGTTTATTATTTTTATTGGACTCCGATTACTACATTTATGACAATACATCGGTAAAAAATATCTTTGATTATAAATACGTGTATATGAATAATGTATAGTGTAATATTCCTCCGCTAGATTTATATATCTATATATACATACAGCTATACAACTATACAGCTTGACAAAAGACTAACTATATCGACAGAAGTGGAGCCTGTCCGAGACCCTAAACAAGCGGATCGGAGTCTGCTTTGCCGTGGGTCTGGGCCCGCACAACCTCCACTTGCACAATCGCGAAATTGCACCCACTCACTCATACATTCACACAATAATTGGAAAAGCCAATGAATTTTAAATACAACAATACATTTAATCTAACTTAAATAGACAATAATAAAACATTAACTTACCCTCAACGAAATTCACTAGCCACAAAACAAAACTACACTTACAAACTACCCTCGTTGCAACATAAGCCGTGCGGGTCACGGTACGCCAAATAACAAATACCAGTCCTTGGTGACCACTATGGGAATGGCCCTACCAGGCAGGCTCCAAATGGATGTAATAACGCGGGATCGCGGCCACAAAATGGTCCGATGCCGGATGTAACGGTGATGCGCCTCGTGGAGACCAAAAAGATGGTGGGTCTTCTCCGTATACCTTTTTACGCACACGGGCTTGTCCACCAGCGGGGATCTTCCTTCTTACCCCACCGAGACGTGCTCTTTTCTCGAAAGTTACTGAAGTGGCTCACTCTTACTTTTTTTTCCGGCGAGGCTCTCGATGTACTTCAGAATTCCTTTCCCTTTTTGTACTCGTCTTTTTCATATGGCGGTTGGCGACTTACTTCTCGAGTGATCAGTTCCTCCTCTGTCATGGTGTGCTGACGTTTCTGTCTTCTCACTGACAGTTCAGTTCACACGCTACAACATATAAAACATAAAAAAAGTTATTAGCTTGTTATATCTTTGGCATTTTTTTTTAATTTAAATGAATATATATATATATATATATATATATATATATGTGTGTGTATACATATATATATATATCAGTTCGATAATATTGTGTCCAAATTTCAAGTAAATCGAGTCAAATTGGCGAAGTTATGAGCCTAACCGTATATGTTGCGTATCAGTTGTATACATTCAGCTAGCGTCCTGTATATTCGGTGCATGGAAATATACTCCAGTTATGAATATAATTCATCAGGGTAGCGATTTAGGCAGATTATCTCAACTTATTATTATCTCAAACTTTTGATATCACAGATCTAAATAGCAGTTCTATATAAGCGTTATTATATGTTCTCATGCGTCAAACGCTATGCGTAATAAACTTATCGATACACATTTGCACCCAAATCTATCGCAACTGGTCTGCACCAATGTGATAAATAGTAATATAAAAATTACATTTAAACATTTAAATTTTCAATTAAAAATCATTTTAAGTAATGAATTAAATATATAGACAAAATTTATGATGTGATTTGACCTTTCTATAACGCATCGATATGACGATATGTAACGCATGGCTATATAAACATAGGTTGAAATAATCTGCATAAATCGCTACTCAGGTAACGATGTGAGCTTTTATCGTATTTTAGATTTTTTTTTGATTTTCCTGTGCTTTGTTGGAGGATGGAATGTTGTGGTTTTTTTAACCAAGTTGTGGGGCTGACTTTCTTATCCCCATAAATCTTCACTTTGTTGACTAGATCTTGCGATATACATAAACAATTTATTAGCCAAATAACGATTCCAAATAGACTCCGTTTCATTAGAATCCCAATCTGCGTCACAGAATCCATAAAGCTCTCTTGTTATAAATGGTTTCAATTAAATATCGCATGATGCGTTTAACAGCGACCCGGATTACTGCTGAATGGACTAACCATAGGTATATTCACATTGCAGCTTAATCCTGAACACCCACTTATGTGTAATTGCTTTTCGTCCAGCATTGCAGTTTTCCGTCGGTAAGTCATCAGAATCTTGACCATAATTGGTTCTATAAATATTCTCCTAAAACTTTACATCCAATTATAAATTTTTTTTTTTCTCACCGAATCATATAAACGAAAACCTTTCGTCGCAACACAATATCAAACGAACGCACAACTTTTTGACTTTTAATCAACTTTCCACGAATTTCTCTTGAGATGTGCACCATTTCACAGCAACCGAAGACACGTAAATGCGATATTCCTGATTTATTTCTTGAGCATATGTTATTTCTTCAGATAACGATACTCTGTTTGTGATATACGCGGCTAATAGAACTGCTTCAGCCCAAGAACGCATTAGTAGCTTTGCCATCTTGCTTTATTAATTAATTCTACAACGTCGTTTAGTTTAGGAGTATATGGAACTGTCGTTTGATGTACGATACCTGATGAATGCAAATAATAATTCATGGTAATATTACAATACTCCAATCGATACTGCCTCTTATCATTAAATTATCATTCATACGCCACATTGAATCCGAGACAATATGTGCTAACCGCCGATGTCATAATCATGCCAGATCACAATTCTTCTTGAAAGCTACTTGTATTTGATTTTAATTCTAAATCTAATCTTCCATTGGTGTTCTTTGTATTTACCAGTTGCCATGCATGTTGAAATTACAACTTATACCTTTTGAAATCATCGTGCCGACAATAAATGTGTACATAGTCCAGGCACAAATATTACATTGTTGACAATAATATCTGTATATTTTTTGTATAATTTATTGTGTAACCTTGCCTTCACATATGACTAATGATGAACTATTTGCAAAACCAAACTATGCAATCTCGTTCGAAATGTCCCGATCGTTCACAATTGAAACATACAATTTTCTGTTTTTGGTAATGTAGAAACATCGATTTCATTTAACTTGTATTTAGAATACATTGAAATCTCACTGTTGTTGGAGCTGGTTGTCGATATCTGGACGTTATAATTCTTGATAGCCTAATCATTGGCTCATATTTTTGACCAAGACCAGCTAGTAATAACGCTCCAATCCACTCTTCATTTATATCCATACCAGCACCAAGCAGCTGTTGTCCTTGTGTGAATGCAAGATTATTCGATTTACATCTCAGCTCGTTGGATCCTGTAATCTTTTGTGGGTCATATGCGATGCCGCACACCGGATTCATTGACTGGTCAGATCATGCTAATGTGCTGTTTGTGATGTGCTACTCCTAGCTACTGTGCTTTATAGCTGACACTGACAACACCTCCCCTATGGTTAGGAGTCTTAATTTGCCCGACTCGCGATATCTCTAAAAGCCGAGATCCAAGGTTGTAACTAACATATAGGTGATATAATAACGTCTTGGAATTTTGTAAATGAAACTCACCTGAAATTAAAATAAATTTGTAAAATAAAAGTATATGTTCTAATACTATATTAAAACAAAAATATAAAAAAGTGTTATTTAGTATTTTTAGTTGATATAAATAATAGAAAATAAATAAAATCAAATTTTGTGGAATGGCATGTTCATCTATAGCGGGAGCTAGTTGGTAGAGGTTGAAGCATACTTTATGTAAATCCTTAGCTCAAGACCAAAATAGTGGCTTCATCCGAGTCTTTTAATACCGAGCAATTTAAAAAAAAATATTTATGTATTGAAATTATTCCTCTACATCAGTATTATTTGGAGTGATTTAAAAACTTCCTGCCACTAATGATATTATTCCAATTTGCAATATCTTGCTCAATCTTGTATCTGATTATGATGACGTAATCATTATAGGTTACTTTAATGAAAACTTCGTGCTCAAACTACTACTACTACAATATAGTTACTTTTACCAGTTCGAACTCGGCGGCAAAAGGATTCAATCTGCAGCGCATCACTTCATATGAACTGCTCTGAGCTAAAGTTTCGCATGCAAAAAAAAGGTTTTGCCGATCCAAGTTCGTACGGGCACAAATACTGATACTGAATGAAAAATATTTTGTTTATATTATGTATATCGTTGGAAGTGGTAGCGGTGGAGCTACTGGCTCTCAACTCTGGGGACGTGTGTTCGAACCCAGGATTTGTATTGTATATGTGACTAGCTATTTTCACGGACTCGGCATAATCCATTGGAAGATGTTTATGTTTCAAGGGGTGCCTAGTTCGATCGTAATTGCGACACAATTACATCTATTAAAAGCGGATGCCCAGACTTACTATGGTTGTGTGCAATTTCTTTTGTGATTGAGTTTTTCTAAAATACGATTTTCGAAATATTTTGACATTATGAAATCCAATGTATTTTTTTCTAAAGGACGTTTTGTGCTTGATTTGCACAAAACTGGAAAATCGTAGAAGAGAATTGACACATTGATCAGTTCTTCCGAAGTTTTAGAATTGAAGCGCCAAGCATAAATTTTATGTAAACAAATTGTTGCAAAATTCGAAAATTATGGAGCACTTAATGGCCGTCACTCTAAAAATATTAGTCGGAGAAAATCAGTGCGAATTGAAGAAAACGTTGACCGTGTTCGGAATTCAATTGATAGAAATCCGACATTGTCTATCAAGTAGATTTCCCAATTTATAGATTTTAAAAACTACTATGCGCCAAATTAAAAAAATTACCTAAAAATGCATCCGTACGTTTTTAAGGGCAACTATTATCAGAATTAGCTAGAAAACGTAAAAATATTTTTGCAATACACTTTCTTGAAGCACTTAATGTAAACCTTGACCGGATATGGTTATTTAGAGAGTTTTATCTGATCGATATTCAGAACGATTAGATACAGGATTGGAATGGCCGCCATGTATTAATTAGAGTGAGTTTTATTAAAAATACACCTATTTTATCCGGTTTCAAATCTTGAATAAAGAAAAAAATTTAACTCTACGATAACATTTGTTGCCTATTGTAATCCAAAAATAATATTGTGTTTTCTAAAAAATTGATTATTCTTTTTTGTTTGTTTGACTCTGTAACTTATTTGTCATTAATTCGACAAAATTGCTATGAATAACTGAATGACAGAGCTGAGTTTAAATTCTGTTTTATCCGGTAAACTGTTATTAAATGTTTCCGTTTATTAATTTCAACGAAACGGAAGAACAAAATTATTATTAAATTTTAAATAAATTATACATATTTTTATCATTCATTTTGTTTATGTATTGTTAACAGAACATGCACAAGCACATACCACATAAAATTATATTGGAATTATGTTAACCATACATAAATTTTGACCACACATTGCCCATAAATTTATATTTGATTATAAATGAATCTAATTATTGCGGTAACTGCATTTTTGATTTAGTGACCACGGAACACCCGTAATAATGCATTTGGCGCATTCAATGACGTGTGACATTGCAACATGCCTGTTTTAATAATAAAAGTAGCACTCGCATTTCGCTTGAATAAATGGTTTTTATTTGATTATTTGTACTTTCTAAATCCAGCATATTTTATTCTCTGCAAATTTCAGACTAATCGAACCGTTATTTATGGAGATAAAGCTTTCAAAGCTAGATTTGATGTGCACTCGTAAAGGTTGGAGGTACGGAGTTTGTGTTGTGTATATGGTGTCAGTTTAAGAATTGTTGGAAAGATGCATTGGAGCATTTAGAAGATTATGCCGAAAACATTACCCTGGAGCTTTACTTTACTAACATTACACACCTGCACTTTTAATGAGGTACACTAGTATTGTTATACATAACACATTCATTTATATGTTTGCGAATGGTAATTCTCAAACGTTGAATCCAAAAACGTTGACTCGGCCATTGTCAATTTATGTTTCATTAGAATCTGTCCAAAAATATACAGCCACATTTTCGAACTTACACGTCTTTACTACAAATTGAGCTAACTGTGTGCTCGTAACTTATCCCATTAGTTCAAGTCGACGTATAAGATTATACTTCTTCATTGGTGTAACTCTCTTTCGGGAAACTATAAGATGAGAGTGTACACTTTCATCAACATGAACTGATCTTATTACAAGCAACCTATGAAGCATCCGAAAACACGTGTAGTTGCACCGCTGCTGATTTGGTGGTATGAGAAAATTAGATAAAGCACAGGATCGTATACCTGTGCAATACGGCTAATAAGTGGACGTTTTGTTAAACTGAAACCCGTCTCCGTTGGATAATTCTTCATTTTGATTCGAAAACTATCAGAATAAAAATCCCAGACCATTCCTAATACGCCTGCTTCAGGTGGCTGTATCACATCGGTTAATTCATTGATATTAGGCCAATTCAAAACCTCCAGCTATCAGCATAGATTTCATTTGCATATGTAATTCTTGAAGTTCGAAGTCGATTCGACCGCAGATAGGAAATAGTCTATGTAAAAAATTCTAATTACTAGCATCAGATGCGATAGGATACTTGTCTCTGCACCTAACTTACTAACAATGTTTATCAAATTATCAAAGATTTGCAATCCAATCAATCATTGCTGAAAATCCAATCGCGCTTTATTTTGACGGCACCGTAATTACCGTATAATTAGAAAGATTAGTTTGTTCTGAACATGACATTGCAATATTTTTATTTGTCAATGCTATCACACGGTTGGAAAATTAACAGTCTTATTTAACTGGATGGTTTTATAAAAGTTGAAGTAAAATAAGCTTACTGCAAAAAGCAAATAAAGATTACCTGGACTGTTGTGTCAACAGACTGGTCGACTTGTCATATGAGATTTAAGGATTAAATAGTTTAGTTTTATTGTTTTATGATGTTCATACTTTGTAAATTATAATTTAATTAATATATGTTTTTCAAATAAAATTCAATATTATCTTATTTAGTTAATTAATTTAATAAAACTAGTCATAGCATAATTTCTCGCCTAATCTTCTGAAATACCCCTGAAATATGTATATGGTACAAAGTACATTACATACACACGGATCTAATATACACGTGTTAAATAAAAATACATACATATATACATAC
>JANSTU010048334.1:0-10121 GCA_027564075.1 Bolitophila hybrida | reverse complement strand
TCAACCGCGTCCAGTTCCGCAACTTTGTTGCTGATGCCCTATGTCCCGAATAGGGATCAAAGGAATCTATATATATATATAAAAACAATTATCCATATAATACAAAATAGTTTTTAAAACTGGCTTTATTGCCACATTTAGTAAAGCTGTATTTATGGTGTTATCATGCTATACTAATGCTGTTTATTTAATGACTTTATAACAACATTTAAAAATACTAAAATAAAGTCGGTGTGCTTATAGTCGTTAGCAACGTTAAAGGCACTATGTAAGCACCATTATATAGTAATAACATAAATGATCTTATGGTGTGGGCCCTTTTAGCCTTAAAGTAGCATGAAAGGACCTTTAAAAGGCCATTTACAAATTTTGTACCAGTATAGCAACATCGAAATTAACATGATAGTAACATTATATATGAGCGTTATAGGGCTATATGGTTTGTTAGGATGTAGTTAATCATGTTGTCAATTTTGTTGTAAATTGGTTAATTAATTAAAAGCTATTAATATAAAAACTATTTTATAGCGTACCTATAACCATTAAATATTTATTTATAATCAAAAAAAATCCAAGTGTATGTAAAAAAACAAAAATAAATTAAAAGTTGAACGCACGACTATGTAAATACTCGTATATACCTAATTAATTTTTACTTACATAATGTAACATAAAATAAAATTTACAGAAAATAGATTCCAAATTGAGGACTTTTTCTGACATCTGCCATTCTGTATATGTCTGTGATTTTCGTCACCAAATTATTTGGTGAGAAGAATCCACTGCCGAGGAGTGCATTTTTCTCACCAAATCACAATAACCAATGAAAACGGTTTGAAACTAGTGCATGCTTTTAACGAAATAATTTGGTGAAAAGAATTTACTTTTTTGGTGACGAAAATTCATATTTTTGACCTTGAAATATTTTCTATACAAATCAACCTTGATGAACGACTTGAGGAGAGACTAAATCACAGAGTAGAGTTGCAACCGAAATTCTAGGGTGGAGGGGACCGAAAGCCCGAAACGAGTAGTTAGTTGTAAGCTTGCACTCAAGGTAAAAAATCAAGCACGTCAAAAATCGCTTCAACAAAACAAAAATTAACTTTAAATAAAAATAATATACATCTTATTTGTTATTTGTTTGTATTATTTTCTAATGAGGAGCGTGGGTTGCGCGAAGACAACGAATGCAGTTCCCCGTTGGATCTAAATTTAGACCAGTCTATACAGAGTTAAAGACCGATAAACGGATGAGTTTGGATACGAATCATATTACAAATCACTATATGAATTGTCAATTGCTGAAATTGTTTTTATTTTCGCTTAGTCCCAGAAAGCATTCGGCATTTAAAAAGTTCGAATATAAATGTTATATATTAAAAATCGATTGAAAAATGAAATATAATTTAATAAGGAATTTTATATGAAATAGCTTTTATTGCGCCATCTATATATTGTTTAAAAAAGTTTTTATAATACTGATATAATGATAGCATGCTTTTATTACACACATGGCAAAACTAATTTAACATATTTTAGAAAGTCGGTACAGATATGCTATATGAAAATGAGTCCAGAGTTTAAACATTCAAAGTCGTAGTTTTTCAAGTTTCTGATTTGGGTGTTGGAAAATTACACAGTAGAAACAAATTCAACTATTGAAATCCATAAATGAATTCTGGCAATTTCGCAGAGCTTTTAGGGTCCCCTAAAGTAATTTACTTGATCTATACAGTAATGTTTCGACCAATTTTGACATTTGGTTCAATAGAGTGGAGTCCCATGGTAAAATGTTCATCAATAATTAAGAATGTACGATTTAAATTTTGGTTTGGTCTTCACAGAAAATTAGTTTATAGGATGTCCAAATGATGTAATTTTTCTATAAACATTCAATGTTTACTAAAGTAGCCTATTTGACCACGGTAAACATTTGCGGACCTATATATCGAGGGCTTTTATTCAATACGATCTATCTTTTTTTTCTGAAAATGACTTTTTGATGGAAAAATATTGACTAACATCTATGATGTTAATTTCAAACCCAAAAATTGTTAAAATGTGTATTTATAGCATACAATATTAATTTTAAAATAATATTGTAGAAGACCGAAAAAATGCACACCAAAAATAAAATTATATCACACAGAAAAAAATTATTGCTCAGCAAAAAAAAAATTGACAGAAAATGCAACATAACATAGTGCATAATTCAAAAATATACAGTAAATTTTATAAAATCGAACACCAAGTTCGATTTGAAAATCGAAATCAGAAGATTTACAGGGTACTATTCCAAGACCCACTATCCGCCATTCCCAAGGGTTGTTTTCCCTAAGCGTGATTCAAAAGGTGTTGACTATAGGGAAACGAGCTTGGAGTTCAATTTTGTAACATGTAAAAAATTAATTGGTATTTTTTAATTCTTACCTGTGCATAAATAAATTTAGCGGAGGGCGAATTTGATTATTTTAGAATGCAAAATAAAATTATGCGGTGTGCATATTTGAATTTATTAGTAAGCCTTTTTTAATTGTTTCTTTGGCATACATAAATTTTGCGGAGAGAGATTTTAATTATTTTGATTGCATAATAAAATTATACGGTGTGCGCCAAATTAGTAGGCAAAAAAATAGGGAATAAGCACGATTTTTCGCTCTCCTGAAATATTGTGTTTTGTAGCTCACGAAAAATAATTTAAAAGATGTATGGATATAAAAATATAAATACTGGAATTATTCAAAAACAATATAAGTTATTTGTTAAACTCACTCAATTTAGAATAACAGCATTTTTTGAAACATTAAACCGACATATTTTAATTACATAACTTACCGAAAATCCAAACTTAAATTCCGTTGATGAGTCGACAATCTATTTTTTTTGTTATCTGTGCTAGGATAATTAGACAACGTACGTCTATGTACAGACGGAATAGATGTATCCTCGACAACACCGCCCATGCTCAAACGCTTTTGAAAACGATACATTTTACTGGAGGCGGTAAGATTCAATTCACAGCCACTTTTCGCGGCATACACTATTATCGGCATGTGTGGTGTACTGAGGCTTACATGTGCGACAGGCATCTTCGGATTATCATCTGTCACGACACTGCTAATAATATCACTTTCACTAACACTTTCACAATTCACCTTGGCAGTGTTCTCGGTACCCGCATTCAGAAAACTCTTTAAACTATTGCTAGGCGACTTGTGAGGAATTTCTTTATAGATCTCATTACTTGATTGATCACAGAGATTTTTTTCACTAGCACTTAACGATGCCACTTGTAATCTACCTACAAACACACCATGATCTTTGAAATCTTCGTCAAAAGAGCTGCTGTGAGTATTACGAGTTAAACTCGTTGGCAACTGCATCGGACTAGTAGACCGTGTACTGTTGCTAAGTCTTATAGTTTTTGGGTCCTCTATATCCTCGGAGCCATCAACAAATCCATTCATTTTGGCTCCACAACCAATCTCTCGAATATGTCTAAGATTTTCATAGCTGTTAGCATCCTGGGTTATTTTCTTATTGCTGCTAGTGCTGCATCCATGGCTTCCTCCGAGCTTTTGTTTGCCATCAGTCTTAATACTCTTGAACGCAGAAAAAACGGAATTCATTTTAAAACGATCTTAATTTAATTGATCTAGCTAAACTCCCACGAGCATATTTTCATAACTGATCATTTTAAACTTATGCGACGATATCAGTTCCCAATGGTTTTGAGTCTGGTATGTTGTAATTTAGATCTAAAAAAAATAATAGAATTGTTATTGCAGAATATTTATATAAAAATGTGTACATAAGTATTATAAATATTTACATAAATATTAGAAATGTGTTCAAAGAGATAATTTTAATATATTTTCTGAGTGTGCATTTACTCTATTAAGAAACACTATAATTCATATCAAAGGGTGAAAGTGTGAAATGTTTTATTGTATTTCTAGATATACAAATTAATAATATGTATGAAATTTGATACATCTTAATTGTTTTAATTGGTAGCGTTGGAGCAGTAGTCTAGGTTACTGATTCATAACCCATGGTCCGTGAATTCAAATCCAGGTGCATACAGAATTTGTTTCATCATACAATTGTATTTGTAAGTATTTGTGACTGGGTGACAGACGGTTCTTTGTCATATATAAATATATTATAATACGAATATGTGTATCTTTTATAATGCTTAACATGTACTATATACATATCTAAATATGAAAGAATTTCAAAAGTTATATTCCAATAAAATTATACAATTATACATTATAAATTCAAAAATAAAGCGATTATAAAATAATATTTACATTAAACAAGATTAACAATCTTATGGGCAAATAATCTATATTGTTTTTTTTTTTAATTTGTGTGGCAGCAGTCGTTAGGTCTCCAGTATGTGTAAAGAACGGTGCTTACACGTGATATATTAAGAAAGGCTGATCAAGCTGACTTTTGTAGACGCAGACGATCTGAATGCAAAACATTCAAAATGGCTAAATAAAGTAAACTTTTAGCTTATTTCTTGGCTATTACTATTAGAGGTGCTCTAGTCCTGAATAGGACTTATAGGAACGGCCCCATATTTAAAAATACTAAAATAAAATATAATATTTTATTATGGTATTTTTATAATCCATCAAAAAATACAATTCAGATTGCATCGCTAAAGAAACTGTAATCTGCGTTAACGCAATAACACTAAGTATTGTACGCCAGAAAATGCCTGTAAATATAAAATTGTATGCATGCACAAATGTAGGTATAAATGAATAACTTGTTTTGCGATTTCAAATTCTCTCGTTTTAAGGTCATTCAAAGTGTTTACTTTTTGTTGTTTTTTTTTGTATTTCGACAAAAAGTTAAATAATTTAATATATATTTAAGGTTTAGTTTACAGTACTAATTATTAATTTGATAATAACAGAGCTCCAGAAGAAGGCGAGGGCGATACGCGTGGGTGTGACAGCAATGAAAAACTTTTGATGTGCCAAAATTCAGCGTAGCAAAAACCACAAAACATTATATTGCATATAGATAGCACTTACGTTATGTTTTTCAAAAATTCATTTTTTTAAATAATCCGTATTCCTTTTTATAGCACTGCACTCGCATCGTCGACAACAAAAACAATCATTCAATTCCAACCAGATATTGTCATATTGCTTTTAGCAACTCTGATGGGTGTGTATGTAGTATGTATGATATATATTTGTTATGTTTGTATTTGTAATTTTCTTTCCGCAGAAAAATAGAATCAATTAATCACTTATCTAGTTTCTACACACGGTATTAATATTAAAACAATGCCCAATGCCCGATTTACTATTACTTTTTGTATTATCCACGTATCCACGACATAGCCAACACTATTTTAATTTTAACACAACTACGCTTATTTGATTCAAAATTACATAGAATTTGCTATTTGCTATACTAAAGTAAAAGTTTAAAGGTTTACACTCATCAAAGTTCCGCCATTACTGTTTAGTTTGTAGTATTACAATTTCTAGTTTATCTAGTAACTAGTATGTTGTATTTAACTATTTAGTTTTTATTTTTATTATTGGAAATCGAAATTCGTTTCGTTTTGTTCCACACGACAGATTAATGATTATAGCATAAAAATACAGATTATGGATTATGGTTATGACCGATGAAAATAAAAATACTTTATTTTACTTTATGCAAAAACGATATGTCAAATTATTATGGGCCGTTCACACTTCCGTTGTAAATTTTGTATTATATTACAAATAATATAAGGTGATTTACCGCTTTATATTTATATTTATATTTAACTAATAAAATGTGTAAAATAAATATTATTTTATATACTTAATGGTTGATCAAAAAAGGAAGCGTAAAGTAAAATATAATAAGTGGTCTCACAACTCTCACAAATTATCGTGGAAATTGGAATAAATGCGAGTAGAGATTAACGTAGATGATTTAGAGCGCGATCCACTAATTCGGATGGATACGAGTCAGTCGGAACATTATACTAACTTTTGTGGGTTTTTAGGAATTTTAAAACCCGATTTTCGCAAACCTTTGTATGAAATCCTAAAATCTCTTAATTTGATATTTTTAGGAATTTTAGAACATGTGCATATGCATTATCGAGTACTAAAACATTTAAAAGGTCTGAAATTACAATTTTGCGTCCTTTTCTGTGCTTGCTTATGTTTTTATGTACAGAGTCCGTAAAATGGCTTCACAATTCACAATGGCTTTCGAGAACGAAAGGTCGAACGAAATAATAAAATTAAAATTTGTCTGAGTGGCGCGAATTTTCCAAAAAACGAGAGGTTTTTCATGACATAAATTCGCCGGAAATGAAGAAACAGACCATATGAGGAGACCAGTCCCTAAGCATAATGAACAAAATGAATCAAACCTTATCTGGATACGACTTCTCGTTATTGAGTTATGTGGCCACTCAGTTAAAAAAATGTCATTTCAACAAAAATGCATTTAAAGTTTTTTTTTTCGATTTGTTTACATGTTTATAATCATATGTAAATAATATTAAAAAATAATAAGATATTTTTAAGAACTATATTTGTATTTATATTTTTAATGAAAATTACCACACTATTGTAAATGTGTGTACATTTAAACCAATTTAACAAAGGACTGTCAATTGCTGCTAACTTCACTACGAAAATAAACGTCTGGAAAAGAAGAGCTCAAATCCAATTCAAACTTAGCAAAACTAACATTCTAACAAGCAAATATAAACAAAAATAAATTGGTGGATTTAAACTTTGTATTTGGATTGTTTGATAATGTATGTTTGTATGTTTGAAATAAATATTGTTACTTGTTAGCAAAGTAAATGTTTACAATAAGTCTGTAGCGATGACACCCATTTCAAACTCAATGGCTTTGCTAAAGCTAAAACTGTCGCATTTGGGGAGATATACATAATAGCATTTTTAATAATTAAATTCCAGATTCAGCTTCCGCCAACTTTTGTTTTCGTATTTTAATCTTTTAAAAAAATATAGTGATTTTACATGTTTTTAAGGTAGGTGTCTAGTCTTATTATTTTTCATCACATTGGATCCTGTAACCCCTTGTGGGACATAGGCCCAGTGTGCTATGTCGCACACGAATTCATTGACCATTCCGGGTTCACACGAGCCAGGTCATGCTAATGTACTGTTTGTGCTGTGCTACTCCTATTGGAGCTTCTGTGCTCTAACACTCAGAACACATCCCCGATGTGTTAGGAGTCTTAATTTGCCCTGACGCGACTCTTACAACTTTGCGGGGTAAATGCGCATATTTTTGAGATATCTCTATGCACCGAGATCTATCTTGCTATTTATATTCGGATGAATCATCAACGCCATCATAGTTATTGTTCTATACAGGGTGCGTTTGCATATGTTAATTGATGACATAAACGAACCGTTATTCCAAACCAATAACCTATTTCATAAATAGTTTATTAATAGCAAGAGGAACCTACTGATTTAAAGTGCTACATTAGAAAAACACTTCGGTCTGCCGGTCGGGATTGAACCTGCGACCTCCCATAAGCCAGGTCAACGCGTTAACCTACTCGGCATCGCACACAGGCCCTATGTCCCACAAGGGATTAATGGATCCAATAAGAGATACAACAGCCCTATCTATAATATAAGTATATAATAATTATTAATTGTACAATAATATAAAATTGTAATTATAAAATGTATTAGTCGCTATAAGAATTGTGATTGTTAAATGCTGACAAGTGCATTGTGCGAATGTTGCAGATCACGTGGCACGAGTACAGTATAATATTTCGGTGCTGCACTAATTAATACATGCGCCAATTTTTGAATGCAATAAAAAACAATTTTTTGTATTAATAATAAGCAAACAAGTTGTAAACTGGAATCGGCGAAGATGCACAGAATCGCTACCATGGTCAGTAATATAAGTAACTTTATACAGCACAGACGTGCTGCTAGTTTAGTTTTCAATATATACAGTGTTGAATTAATAAAGTATTTCTTGTCCAAGGAGCCTTTTATATTATTATTATTACTTTGTAATTGTAATAATCATTAATAAACGAACCATGGTTTAGAGCGATTTAAAAGCGTATATGGAAGTGTCTAAGACTACGTATTTAGCGAACAAAGCATTATTCTATTTTCCAAAATGTATTTCTGCACAGGTAAAATTAAAAAAATCTTACCAATTAATTTTAATGTGAACTCCAAGCTCGTTGAAAATAGTATCCTAAGGCCAAAACCTTTTAAATCACGCTTAAGGAAAACAACGCTTGGGAATGGCGGATAGTGGAATAGCACCCTATGTCCACAACTTTGAATCACGCTTAGATAAAACAACCCATGGGAATGGCGGATAGTAGGTCTTGGAATAGTACCCTATGGTCAACAGCTTTTGAAAGACGCTTACGGAAAACAACCCTTGAATATGGTAAATTATAAATTACCTTTCTTGCGGAAAATAGCTATCTCTAAATCTATAAACAGAGATAAACGCCGCTCGTCTAAATTTCAATATACATATTTCATATTTTTGATTTTGTTTCCATTCCGTTCCACAAACTTGCAAGACCTAATAAACGCACTCATTTATCATGACGATATGCCCGATGATTTTATTTGGGTCATGACGCCATGCCCGATGACGATGTGCATGATGGTCTTATGCCAAAACTAACCGTGACGTTGTGCCCTCTGACGCTATGTCCCTTTCCCGAATTTAGTGCACACTGCATTTTGCAATAAATTAATCAAAATCTCCCACCGCAAAATGTATTTCTGCACAGGTAACAATTAAAAAATTCTTACCAATTAATTTAAATGTAAATTCCAAGCTCGTTGAGTACCCAAAGGCCAACACCTTTTGAATCATGCTTAGGGAAACCAAACCTTCGGAATGGCGGATAGAGGGTTTTGGAATAATACGCTATGATGATCAACAGCTCTTGAATCATGCTTAAGAAAAACAACCCTTGGGAATGGCGGATACAGAGTCGTGGAATTTGGCCAAAACCAAAAAATTTACCTTCTTTCGGAAAATTGCTATCTCCAAATTAACATATAAACTCGATATAAACAGATGAACACCGCTCTTCTAAATTTCAATGTATACATATTTCATATTTTTGATTAAATTTCCATTCCGTTCCACAAACGTGCAAAACCTAATAAACGCACTCATTAATCATGACGATATGCCCTCTGACGCTATGTCCCGTTCCCACATTTTTTACATACCCAACCTAAAACATACATCAAACTATTTTATCCTTGAACATTTTCAACATTTATAGGAATTTTATTTAAAATTTCAGAATGAAAAATATTATCTATTGAAATATTTGATTCATTTAGTGTGTTTGATGTGTTGTCGGCAAGAATAAAAGTAGCTAAATTAGAATTTAATAGAATCGCTCCATCTACAATTTGAAGCCATGGATTGTTTTGATGATAAATTATTTATAACTATTGGCTTTGTATTACAGCCAGAATATGCTCTGATAGCACCGAAAACAGTTTTCCAAAAAATCCTGATTAAAATGACGAAGAGATATCCACCATATAATAGTTTTTTAGTTAAATACTTTAAACCTAAAACATATTTTCGAAAAAAATACAATGTCAATGTATGTGTTTTTAGAGGTATTTTTTTAAATGTTCTACATAAACCATTTTATTAAGACTGTCTGCATAATATTCCCAGTCGTTTATGTGCTTTGATTTGTTTGTTACATGAGTACCATATATAGAACTAGATGCATTACCGTTAACACTATAAAAAAATTATTATAAAAAGTATAACTTGCCGTTTCTGTTAAATTTTAATTATTGTTGAAACAATTTCGTTCCGAGCAACAATACATTAATTTATCAACAGTACGACTTAAAAATTGGGCTGCATGAGATACTTTCATTTTTTTCTTTTCGGTTAAATATTTTCTTAAGTAGTTTTTGGTAAAAGTTTATATCCACCACTACATTTAAACTCATACATCTAAATTACATCAGGGTAGCGATTTAGGCAGATTATCTCAACATCAAACTATTGATATAACAGTTCTATCTAAGCGTTTCAATGCGTAATCATATGTTCTCATGCGT
>JANSTU010048333.1:0-10122 GCA_027564075.1 Bolitophila hybrida | reverse complement strand
TTGAGTCCATCGTCCTCCAAACTTAACATGTGTAATTCACAAATATTTAATGAACACATTTTCAAGTACAACTCTCAGAAAATCTAAATTGCAATGACAAATTAAAGATTATACACATGTCGGACATAGAATACATGTTCAAATAAACTGCTATTACGTTCAAAGTATAATTTTGACATATCCCAAAATGGTATGGCTGTTTGCGTTAATTCTTTACCTTTAATAATTTATCATCATCATAACCCTATCACCCCCACCCCTATGAACAAAAATACAAAAAATGAAGTTTTTGCCCCTATTTCCCTTAAGGGTAACCAAATATAACTATTTTTTTTAAATGAAAGGTATTTAAAAAACCTATCGATTGATACTTCTCTTTCTTACCCACCCATAAATTGAGTTTTTCAAACTTTGACCCCTTCTCCCCTTAAAAGTGGTGCGACGCCACCTACTTTTGTTTTTTATGGTCGGGGGAGGCCCCCTAGAAGGGAGATAGGGCAATTATGGCAAAATCGCTCACCGGCTATACTGCATTTTCGCCCAAATTTTATACTGTTTCTGACCAGTATTCTAATTCAAATCTCACGTGACTTTTGACAGGTCGAACGAGAATATGACTTTTTTTGTATTCTAATTTGTCCGAAATCCCGTGAGAAGGTTAGAATGTGTCTTTAAAAAGTAACTGACGATTTTCTCCATGACTTTTGATTTTTGTTCGTATTACTTAAATTTGGTGGAGCTGTTTTAATTATTATTGGGTGTTTTTCGCATTTTAAATTTTATAGTTATAATATAGTATATAAATATTAGTAATAATATACATTTAAAAAACTAATTCACAGCGCGTGTAACAAAAAAAAATAAAAGTTTTTTTATTTAATATTTTAAAATAAAACATTACAGATTAAAGAATACGTATAAAAACACTAAATAAAAAATAAATAAATAAGTTTTGATTTTTTTTAAATATTTAATTTTAATTTATATTTAGACATTTATATAGAAATATTTTCTAAAAAACATAAGCAACAATACAGCGATTAACGTTGTTATCAAAAGTTCGCATCTTAAGATGCGTTAATTACAAACACAAATTTTGTCGCCCGGAATGGCGAATGAACTTTTGTCACTGCGACAAAAATTCACACCTTTGCAGTGCATTCTTGTCACGAAATAAGTTGGTGACAAGAATTCAATTCATATTTTTGACCTTGAAATATTTTCCATACCGCAAAAATTCACTCCTCTACTTGAGAGAAATTCACTTGACAAACATTCAACATACCGCCCGGAATATCGTAGAACTGACTTTAATTCTAATCTGCTTCAAATTTAATATAATATACTAGTCATGTATGACTTTGCGTGATTTGAGAAATTAAAATTATAATTAAAACTTTTAGAGTTAATAAATTATCATTGAATCAGCTAAAAAACGTAAACATACTATGAAAAGTTGAAAATGTTCTAGAGCAAATGAGATTATAAAATATTCGGAGTAAAATGTCATTTCGCGAATTAGAATACAGCCTTCGCATAATTCGTATGACTTTTTCTCAAAAAGTCTTTAAGTCACAAAGTCATAAAGTCATATTCTCATTCTGAATTAGAATATGGCGACAGAAGACATCAATATTTATGTTAATTTTAAATTTAATAATTTATTTTAATGTTATAGTTTATAATAATAATATACATATGTGTGCGTACACAAATATTTTAAACACGTTTTTCTCGAAACCATGTTTTCGAAGTCGGTGATCTTTGTAACTAGAGGAGGAAATTTTTATCATTTAATATATATATATATATATATAATTATCGTAAACTTTAAGTTATGTCGATTATTTGTATTTTAATAGCCGAAAATGTGAGTGAAATTTTGGAAAAAACAATTTTGAGTTTCAACATCCGCCATTTTGTGAAAAATCAAAATTTACCAAAGTCCTTCGTCGTAGTACATCATTAATAAATGATTCCAGCTTTGTTTTTTTATTTTTTTTGATTCACGACGATCCAGTCACCAGCAGCGGTGATCACCGTAAACCTTTTTTTTTGTAGCTCTGGCAAATTTACAAAATACTTTCGGCATTTCATTAGATTTTGTCTCAAAAAAATGTGTAGACCCTCTTGTTTGTCATTAATTATCTTAATGTGTGTAACTATATAATTTTTGAATATTTCCGCCTTTTTTAGCAAAATAAAATGCAATGAGGAAAGGTGTAGCATCAACTCATTTACGCAGATTATAACAGGTTATATGCCGTTATATTACACATAGATAACATATTTTTCTTTAAAACAATACTTTTCTAGAGATTTGATCAAAAAAAAAAATTATAAACGTCAGCAATGACTGCGTTTCTTTTAAAAAAGTCAATTTCCATACCGTTATAAAATAATAATATTTTAAATTTGGCCATTTTTTCCCATCAATGAAATGCATTGTTTTGAATAATAAGATGGAATCTAATTCCTCGGCATCAGACGACATCAGTCAGTTTTCTTTAAATTTATTTATCTAACCCATTTTTACTTTGTTTATGAAATACAGTTTTTAACTCAACATAGTATTCTTGTTCCTAAAAAATGAATTCAAAAAAAAAATCAAATTCAACGTTCTCTAGATAATTCTGACGATAGTTGCATCTTAGAAATTTTGTACGGATGCACTTTTTTGTGTATTTTTTTTTTTTTATTTTGCGCGTAGATGTTTTTTTTTAAATCTATAATTTGGGATAGACAATGTCGGATTTCTATTAATTAAATTCCGCACACGGTCAATGTTTTCCTCAATTCGCACTGATTTTATCCGACCACTATTTTTACAGTGAGTAATGAAGAGTTCCTTAATGTTCGAATTTTACAACTATATTTTTCATTAGTGTTTCAATTCTAAAACTTTGGAAGAACTCATCATCAATTCTCTTCCACGATTTTCCAGTTTTATGCAAATCAAGCATACATACACGCTGTGTAACTGAATATTTCATAGTTTGCAAACAGCATACACAGTAGATTTTTAAATACAAATTGTGTACTTCAAAATTTTCGTTGGTATCATTTATCAAGAGGTCACAAAAAAAAAACTGAGTGCCACTTTTTCTTGAACTTTTTTTTGTGATGGTCCTGTACATATTATTTTTATATTACACTATTTTTATGGCAAAAAAATAAATTTCCATCTTCTAACCAAATAGTATTTTACTGACACAATAGGAATAAAAATAAAAGACAAAAAGCCTAAACTACCAAAATTTCTTAATTCCTTTATTCATAATGTGTGTGTTACAATGGCCTATCTTCTTAAATTAGTGGATTTAGAGACAAACACACAAAATATTGTTTATTTTATAAATTAAATATGTAAAATCCTATATTAAAATTGCAAAAACTTATATGAAAATTCTAATATGAATTAGTTGTGTCAGAAGTATAAATAGAAATTTTTATAAAATTGATAAAAAAAATATTTATTAAATTTATACATTATGTAAATAATAATTTGTAATTAAAATATAAACAACTTATATGTTCGATATATTCGATATATATAAATTGAACAAAATGTCTACTAAATTTTCATTTCATATTCAATAATATGATTTTCGACCAAATAGGCTAAATGACAATCGGCTATACGCTTTCTACCGTCAGATTTGTCTGACATCATTAAGATTTAAAATACGCGAAAATAAGCAAATATGCATATTATATATAGAAATCAGCTGTCTAAATCTATTTTCACAAGGAGAACACAATAATAAAATATTAATTGAGTTCGATTGTTTGTTTTAGTGCAGAGTAACTATATAAATGTTTAAGTGAGTAATATATTTTAAGCTCAAATATAAGTGGCACATATAAATGAATAAATGAATGATCTACTAATTTGAGAAAATGTATATTCGTAAAAGTTCATGCCTTAAAGATTACATCAATTATAGTTTCAATTATAGTTAGTTTATTATCAAGGATGGAGATAATTTGATAAATGGAAAACTGATGCATTATTAACGGAAAAAGTTTTTAGGACAATTTCGGTTACCGTTGCCTAAGTTAGAATTTTTTCCTTTCTGGCAATAATTTTTTTCCTTTCCTTTGTGATTTGTTCTAAAACAGGGAGTAATTCTGAAAACAACCAATACACACAACTTAAATGTCAAATGTATATTTATATCATATACGATTGCGAATAATATTGATTACCGTTGTTTGATATTCGTACCAGCACTAGGGCTGGTCGATTCTAAAAAAAAACGATTTAAATCGATTCTGTATAAAACTATTTTCCTCGATTTATCGATTTTTTTAAATTACATAAGATTTTTATTTCATATATTCTATTTTCATTTTTTTATTTTTATATATATATAGAATACGATTATTTGTTTCGATTTTTGAAATTGTAATAGCACCGGTTTCGATGGTTTCGATTTTTTGGTTATATTTTATATAATTTCGATTTTTCGATTTTTAAAAATAATAAAAAAAATCGAAAATTTTATATTTATTGTTTCGATATTTTTCCGGTTTCGATATTTTGTTTATAATTAATATAATTTTGATTTTTTGGTTATATTTTATATAATTTCGATTTTTTCTATTTTTAAAAAATTACACTCAAATGTGACTTTGCTGTTTCGATTTTGTGGCATTAAGTTTTTGGCAATATGGTTGTAAAATGTACGCGAAATAAAAAAATTATTTCTATGTTCCAATTGATACAAATGCTGTTCTCTTCTAGAACAGCAAAGAAGAGAACAGCAAGAAACCATTGGAAATTGACATTAGCGTCGGATTTCCATAAAATGTTGACAGGTGTGATTGTACTAAAAAAAGCATTTTACTGGATACTTATCAAACAACCCTCGAATATTCTTAAATTTAAAATATATATTCAATATTATTCCTTGTAATATTTTTTACATTTTTACAAAAAGTAAAAAAACAATTAATTATTATTCAGAGAAAATATTAAATTCAACATACCATATAACTGAAGGCAGTTATTGCAGTCGATTATTTATTTCGTTCTATTTACATTGTGCCTAGACGCACATCTGAAATATCACAATCGTTATTGATTATGGGTATTTCAGGAAAAACACCAGAACTCCAAAACCAACAAAAATATCCTCCATAAATAATGCACAGGCCAGACGATAAATTTCATATCTCTTTGTTTGTGCACAGCCCTTTCCTATAAAGTTCGCTCTCATATGCAATACTCAAAAAAGTTAGCCAAAAAGTAATCAATTTGCCATATTTTATGTAAAAACTCATTTTAAAAAAAACTGCATCTGGCAACTCGCTTTTGAGTATATATGTTTCTGTATGTGAGTGTGTGTGTGTGTGCAGTCGTATAAATCTAATTTAAATTATGGCTGGGCTGTAAAAAAAGATTTATATACGCAGCGTTACAAGCGCGAGCCGGTTCGATAAAATTGTGTGAAAACGAACTGCAGCAGCTGGTGATCTCAACGCGGGATGTATTTAATGAAACATTTAATTTCGTAATTAAATCCATCGTGTCGCGGCACCGTCGCACCAGTTTTATGAGCCCAAAGCTCCATATTTACTATCTAATAGAATTTACTACTAACTCCGCGGCACCAGAGATCAACCCGCGAACGCCAAGCGCACGCAAAAAAATTTAATCAATCTTAAATCCATTTTCAAGAAATGTGCCCATAAATTCTCGTCTCACCCGAATGAATAAGAGATATGCACATAATATACACCGCATATATAAATACATTTTTTATATATATATATTATATATATATATTTTGTATAAGAAGATGGAGTACGTGTTCGGGGAGAATGTGCAACACACGAATCTGCCGCTTGGGACACACTCGCACATAAATACACACTATCTGAATAGTCAAAGTTTTTCCAAACATATTTGTTTATATAGATTAATATATAAATATATATATATACACAAACACACCCTAAACGCAGTACAATAAATATTTAATTAGATTAAAAGCTCGATTTCGAGAGTACATCATTTTTATTGATAATGATAAGCAGAACGGGGTGGCTCATAGTATACTAAATTGATATCATGGGGTGATTATGAGACGATTTGTATCAATTTGTGTATATACATACATACATGTATATATACTATACGATGGGGCAGTAGTTTAGACTTGCCACCCTCAAGACGTAATCGCAAACGCATAAATATATGTATATATATACCCACACTTCTCATCAATTGCAGGCAAGTATACTTTATGTTTGTCGGCTATTCAATATACATTGTTGCATACTATAAAATTGCGTATTCGCGAGGGCGCGCGCTGTGGAGTGCACGCGGTCGGGTTTGAGGTGGAGCGCGTGTACGCGGGGCGAAACCACAAGGGAAGGAAGTGAAAAGTTTATGGTGTGTTCGGGCGAGAAGCGATAAATTGTTTTCAGTCGGAAATTTGTCAGGATTAATTTGTGTCTGTTTTGAGCGGGTTGCCCATGCGATTGGACAGCACAAAATGCGGGCTGGAGATTTTGTTTGCGATTTGTGCATGTACTTTCGGGTGGCATTTGAAAATGTGGGAAATGTTCATTGTTTTTTTATGCTGAGCATGCAACGATTAAATCGTAGTTTAACTGAGCTTTGTTGTTTTGTGTTTTCATATTTCTGTTTCAATAAACTTGCATATAGTATGTGTTTTTTGAGGATGCAGCTAATACAGCTATATAAATGACGACATCAGTTACATACTCAGATAGATCTAATAAATGTTCCTCCTCCTTTTCGTCAGACACTGACACACTTCACTACGTTTCGTTTTTTTATTTTTTCACGAGTTAGTATTAAAGGTGCATTGTCTACCATATAAAAGGACTGATATCGAAAAAAATCTTACTTTGAAATGTTATAAACACAAAATTCCCAAACAGACAAACAAAAAATGATTAGGTTTTGCGTTAAAGAATTTAAAGAATAAATTGCTGTTAGATTTTTTCCGATATGTAAACTTTGGTTTGAGTTATGACATCGGCAGTGAAAAGACACGAATTAATTGTTCAATTTTCTACAGAAATTCCGCGATGGAGTCAGAAAACGAAAACGAACGGCAAAAGTTTCACAAAAACGGTATCAAATGTTTTAAAAGAATTTGATAGAGACTTGTACGTTGCCAGGAAAAAACGGTTCTAGAAGAAAAAAGGTCTCGTATGCCCACAGAAGTCGAAGAAAATTGTTGCTTTGTTAGAGAAGAATCCAAGTCTGTCGAATCGGAAATTGGCGGCAAAGCAGCATCGGGTCTTAAGATTTACAAAGTACAGTCAGTACCAGACTGGAATTCCACGAGAAACCTGGAAGCACAACGCTGAGCTAAAAAGTTGAAGTCAGATGGTTTCTCAAAATTCGATTGCTTTGTTATGGACGATAAAACTTATGTATAGGAATATCCGAGAAACAATTTAGAACAAAACAAAAGTCAAAGTTCATTAAGAAGTTTCTTGTGTGGCAAGCGATTTCCACTTGTGGGCTAAGAAGTCAGAGTAACATAGCAACTATTAATGGTGACATTTATGTGAAAGAGTGCCCTCAGAAGAGATTGCTGCCATTTATTAGAAAACACAGAATTTCTAATTTCTTTTGGCCTGATCTAGCATCTTGCCATTACAGCAAATGGTGCAAAGACAATAACATTGAAATAGTGCCAAAGGAAGCTAACCCACCAAATTGTCCAGGCCTGTTGAGCGATATTGGGCTCAAAACAAAATTTAAGGAAACAATGAAGGAAACCAAAGACGAGAAATATTTCAGAAATAAATAAAATGTAGTCAGCAAGAAGATCTCAGAAGCCACCATAAAGGCTATTAAAAAAATTTGGAGCTATTAAGTGTTTACTATTTAATAAATCGAAAAGATTGTTATTTAACATATGTACATTACATTAGATTTTATTGTCATTTATTTAAATTCAGCATTGTCTTCATTGTTGCGAGTGCATCAGCGACACCCGCAATTTTAACTTTTATTTTGGTTTGGTGGTAAGAAATCAGGTTTCTATAAAAAAAACAGCCATAGACCATCACATGTTTGAAGCTTGTCAAATTATTTAATAAATGACCACCTAATAGTTGATCTTCACCATAATTTTAGCATATGAATTTTTTGTTTTGTTTTGTAGATAGTTGCTCAAAAGTTGTTTATAAAGCGTCGAAAAATCGTATATTTTGTACGCTCTCCATCGAGAGTCATTGAAATACGAGTAACTTCGATGCCAGTTTCGTAGATACTTATCAAAATGTCTTTGGCCACGTTTGATTTCTCCGCTGTAGTAAAATGATTTGTGAGATAGTATACGCTACAGGCATTTGTCCTTGCTCGTTAACCAAATTAATCAGGAAAACTAGAGCATTTTACTTTATCATTTCAGTGAACCCTATCTATTTACAGTTATTCTAAATATTAATTTAACGTAAAAACACAATATTATACATATTTATACATATTTAATCATCTAAATCGTCTAACTCGTGTTTAAATAATTAGATTTTCAGATTTTTAAAATTAGATGATAGATTATATGTAAATCCCTCCGAATTAGAAATAACTTCAGCGAAGAGACCGGTACTGTTTTCTTATGTTTATACATGGATTAGATTTTTTTCTTTTAAAATTCTGTTCTGGGTGATAAGCTTTATAAAGAGCAGCTGTGAATATTGTCATGCTAAACCACGATGAAAATATAAAATATCTTATCATATCCCATATATTACTAAAAGCATTAAAGAGTACCTATATGACATGCTATATGCACAGTAGCAGAAACAGAAAAGCTTTTTTCATTAAATAGTGGAGTTTGGTGTAATTTCTCTGAAATACCGATTAGACCAATTTAAAAAAAAATATATTTAATTAATAATTCTTTACGCATTATTCAGATCATAATTTTCTTTTGTTGATGTAATAATGATAATCAGCGTCGGTGAAATGGCTTGAACATATTGTTGAAAATTGAGTATAATTGCTTCAGATAGATTATTAAATACTAGAATTGCAAGCAGCCATTCACCGGCTAGATCTTTTTTATTTGAAAATATGTTTGTAAACAACATGTATTTGATAAGAAATTTTAAATTATATATAGATTAAAAAACATTTTGTAAATAGCCAAGATTAGATTAGATTATTTTAGATGGTCTGCTATATTTGCTATTTTTTTTGTAATTTTAGACCTTTTAAAAGTTTTAGTATACGACAATCGCATATGAAAACGATTTTTTATTTTTTTTTTTAATTTAATATTCCTAAAATGCCTAATAATATCAATTTTACAAAATTTTTAGAAATATATTCAAAGGTTTTTCATGCCAAAATAGTGTTTTAAAATTCCTAAACTGCCTAAAATTATACATCACGAAAATATCAAATGCGAGCTCCCTAGAGAGAGAGAGAGATCGAAAAATAAATGTAGAATTTTGGAAACTTTTCTTATTTGTATGGCCTCCTAATCTCGAAAATGGCAATATTTGTTATCTATGGAAACGTAGTCTCACATTATTGAACATATCTCAAGTTAGAATTTACTGATGTGGTTAGATAATATAACTGATTTAAAGGTAATTAAATTATATATAATACAAATTGTTAAAAAACTTTGTCAATCCGCCCAGTAGCTTCAATGCTAATGATAAATCACTAAATAATTATTTTATCATTTAATTAGTTTTTCATTTTGAAAAAATTACGAAATTATGGGCAATTGAAGGTATCAATATTCGCCTTTTAACTAATGTTCATGATTTGTACCTACTATTCAAATTAATAGGAATTCAAAAATGTATTTTATGTTATTTTCATCTCACTCTATTTTCGATTTGCATGGTTCGGGGTTTTAATTAAACTTTTAACATTTCCGTGCAATCACTCATTGGATCCTGTAATCCCTTGTGGGACATAGGGCCAGTGTGCGATGCCGCACAGCGGATTCGTTGACCATTACGGCTTCACACGAGTGGTCAGGTCATGCTTATGTGCTATTTGTGCTGTGCTACTCCTATTGGAGTTACTGTGCTCACAACACATCCCCGATGGTTAGGAGTCTTAATTTGCCCTGACGCGACTCTAACAACTTTGCAGGGCAAATGCGC
>JANSTU010048332.1:0-23456 GCA_027564075.1 Bolitophila hybrida | reverse complement strand
GATGTGACATCAGTGTTGCCACACTCGAAATAACCACTAGTTCAAAAAAAAATGTTAGATGGCGGACCCTGTATATAATCAATACGGCATTCGGCAAAATTTTTAAGTTGTGTTTTTCAATGTTTCGTAGTTACTATGAGTTCCCGCCGGAAGAGGCGCGACGGAAAGGAAGACGTCAGTCGAGTTTGGAAGTTGGAAATAATAAGAGGACCGAGTGAGAGCCATGTGCGTCCATTCCGGGATGAACACTCCTGAAAGTCATCACATTGTCTTCATCAAAGAGGTAAAGCCGACTTAAATAAAAACGTTTACAAGAAGAAATGGAGATAAAGAATAAGCTACTGGCATAGATCTGAGACAAACAGTACAAACTTCTTGAAGAGAATGACTCCGACGATGCTGCTAGTGAGGTATTTAGTAAAGATCGGACCAACAAATAGGTGAAAAATAATAATAGCTAATGCAAAATTGTGCAGAAGATACCTAGAGCCAAATCGATGTATATCCGATAAGAAATGCAATAAATCAGGATGCACCGCTGTACATAAACCTCTCCTACATAACGACGACCAATACAAAATCGCGCAAGAAAGAGTTTGCAACACAGGCCATGTTCCCTTAATAACATCTTGCAGAATGTTGCTACCGCAATATCTTAAGCAAGCAATATCATTTAACGAAGGTTATTTTTATATATATTCTTCATATTGAACTTACCATTATTTGGAAAATGATAAGGAATACATCCGCAACGCTTCAGGACCTGTTGACTACGACACTCAGCCATGCAATTAACATAGGTATACTGTATCATCTGGTCCATTTGACGTTCGTCCACAAACAAACAGTTCCGTACATCGACCGCCAGATTGCGCACGTTTGTCGTACTGTATGTCGACTCTGGTGTCAGACTGATGAACGCCTCTAATTTGGTAGAAACGGATTTTGTTTCGGCATTGTCATCCGGATAGTTGTACGAGTTATGTATGTAAAGCTTTATAAGGAATTTTGTTAAAAAGTGATCAGTTAATTTATCTAGTATTTTACCCGAAATCCTACACTGCTCCGAATTGTACTGTGGTAGTCTTCAGATTGTGGTTTCACTAGAATGCTAAGTCCTGTTTGGTAGCCACAGGCGGTTACACGACGAGGAGCTGTGGGCAGGGTGTGCTGTATTTTTCTACAAAGGTATCAAACCTATTAGATACATTAATTATAGCTAAATCAAATAATATCTAACGCAGGAAAATTTGATTTTTCAATTCCGTGATAGTTGAACGAACAGCAAACACCTTCGGTTGTATTAATCCGCTGAAACAATGTGTCACACCGAGTCTGGGTACTCTTCCACATGCAACGCTCCAGCATATCTTTGCATGTGGGTGTTATTTTATTTAGTAAATCCACTATATCCATATCATTTGCTTCGAGAATATCATGAAGTTGTTTGTACTCGGATGGCGAAGCCCGTTCGCTAACCTGAAAATAAAGAATCATTCGAAACATCTGTGACAGTTGTTCTGGACTTATCTCAGATGGACGTTTCCTGGAAAGTAAAGAATTACTTTCGGTTTTGTATATTTAATAAAATAATTGTACATTTTAGTAGCCAAAGTAATAGCAGCATTTTTAGAGATTTTATTCATGTTGCAAATGGTGACAGCTGGAAAGGGAATGTTCCATGTTGCGTAATGGGTGTTCTCAATAACCTTCATCAGAATTTAAATTGTTAGATATTTAAAAAAAATAATCCATTTGTACGTCGTACGGTCGTTGTTGGGGTTTCCTTATTGAATTGCCATGAGATCCATAGCAGCACCACAGATGCTACAAGAGCGGTTAGCACAATTAAACTCCATGCTACCTTCTCCCATGTGCTGGTGTCCTCTCGAACTATATAACAATATCCATGCAATGTGGTTGCCTCACAGAACTCCTTGAAACATCTAGTAAACCATGAACTTTTCTTGGTATTTTTAATGGTATTTTCAGGCAAAACTTTTTGGACAGTTTTCTCATCGACCGTATGTGAAACTGTGGCTATTATTCTAGTCATCTTGTGCCCTACAGCGATGCGCAACTCGAAAGTGTTCCATAAAGACTAAGAGGGCAATATCAAATATTAACATATTCGCCCACTAACGAACAATATCCTAATATTTATGGTGAATCATTGATTGATCCTTGCTTGTTAACTACATATTTAGGAAACGATTAATCATTATCAGATATTAGAATCTAAATACAAAAAAACGTGGTTCAATTACTGGGGGTTGCATGAAATTCTGATCAATTGGTCATGATAACATCGTCAGCACGCAACCAATGAATTTCAATCGATATCGTTTGAATGGAATCACGTTTCAGTCTATTTTTGGAGATTCAATTTCTTTAAATTTTTAATTAAGTTATATACAGAGAACATCGGCGTATAAGTTGTAATATTTATTTTTAAATGTATATTTAGATATGTGCGGTGTTGTTGTCGTCTGTCTGATCAGTTGAATGTGAGTAAGCGTGCAGCCGACCGCAGCTAAGTGGTTTTATTGATTTTGGGTTAATTTTTTTTTTGTTTACCAAGCCAATTATGTATTTATGCATTTAATAAACAAAATAAGACATTTTTAAATGTATAGACATCAAATTATGAATAATTTACTTTCGATTACTTTAAAAACCTTAGCATTATTGGTCGAATCGCAAAGATGTAGATAATCTCAAATGATGTGATGAAACTGAACCCTAAAAACAAACCCAGAATGCCTCCAAAAGTGGCTGCAATTTTTTTTTTGGTCACAATGATAATATCTCTTAAATATATCAAATATTACCCAAAACTCCCAACCAATTCTGATAGATGTCTCGACGATAGTGCGTTGCTATTAAATCATTGGTGTACACATGAATTAGGCTTTGGTCGGTCAGATTGATGCCATTGCTATAAATAATCCAAAAATTATATCAAACCATATTTTTGTTTAATACAAACTACTTACAATAGTTCCATTGAATTAGCCGAAGTAGTACGAATAAGTGCGGACTGTGTGACATCAGATACATAAGCATACTCTTGACAATCGGACAGACACATGGAGCATGCTTTATTGTAATCTTGTGACTCCGTTATGTTAAGCCTAGGCAGAGACTTTGTGAATATATGCTTGTGCTGTAGAACACATCGCATTTGGTTCATCTGGCACATTTCATAGGAACCTATATTTTGTATTATCATGCATAGAATAAAAACGCAAAAATATAAAATAATATCTTATTACCATTGTTGGGCAACTGATAAGGTAAACAACCACAGTAGGAGTAAATTATTTGTCCACGACATTCGGACATACAATTGATATACGAATAATCCCTAAATACGGACAATTTTAGTTCATCGGAGAAAAGGCAATTTCGATTAGTCACATCCAGATTGCGAAAGTCACTAGTACAATATGTAGACTGCGGAAGCATACTGATAAAGGCTTCCATTTTGGTGGTAACGGTTTTTGTTCCGCCATTCTCGTCAGGAAATGTGTTGGAGTTGTGAATAAAGACCTAGTAAAACAATTAACGGTGTATATTAGTTGAAATAAGCTATTTCAAAATATTGTAAAAATCATTTGAATTTCATGTTCTCATTGAATATAATTATTTTAGGTGAAAATCGTCAAAAGAAAATAATTAAAGGCTTTATAAGTATTACGGGTCTCTTTTTCATCAAATACAACCTTCAAAAGGGTGATGCATTTAATTAAAATGGATTGAACTTTCATAAATATATTTCTTGTTTTACCAAAAAAAATTCACATTTTGTTAAATATCCTTATATTATCGCATCTCTTTGATCGTGCATTGGCGCTCAAATATAAGTCATCTTCGCATATTATACTCTATTACTCTCTTGTCTCATCTCTCGTTATTCGTTACACGCACACTTGTTCATTGTTCATTCTCTCTTCTCTTGCCTGTTACGTTTTAAATACATGTATGCTTGCTTGTACAGTTAGTTCGTCTCTCATATTTTGTTTAGATTCTGTGTCCTTATATTGTTAGATTTGTAGGAGGACACATGCGGTAAACTTTTGTTTTTCGGTTATTCCATTGTGATTGTTTGTGTTACGGAACAATTGCATCGGATTTATGAAGGCGATAATTTGATGAAATGAGACAATCCAAGGTCCTAGCTTTTTGCTGATCCTAGTCAGGCACGCAGTTAGCACATGCAGGGTGGGTGCTGTATTCAAAATATAGCTGCCTCTTTAGGCCCACCTTGTAAAATAAAGCTTCCTTCCAACCCCACATATTACAAGTGATACTATATTTGTGGAGTCCCGATTTTGGGTGTGGTCACTTTTTTCGGGTTTGGACCCGTTTTTCGGGTATCCGGCTCTAATAAAAATCGTGTATTGACAGAAGTAGCCGTAGTAGCACAAATGACGAACCCCGTTTAGGTCATCAGAAGTGACTAAACCAGAAATTATCGAAAAATCAAACTTCGCGTATTGCGTAACCTCACCACTTCTGCGGAAAGCAGTTCTCTGCAGAACCATTGCTTCATCTCAGAGATTTTCAGTCTAGCAACGGATAGAATTTACTTTTTTGAATTTAAAATTTCCTGCAACACTGTTCCTTCAACACTACACGAGCCCAGTATGTCCTTGATTTACAATGGAGGGGAGTATCCTTTCCTAGTCCTTTAAGCAGAGACGAATAAGCTCTCCTTCCTCCCTTTTTCTTTGCCAGCGATTTTCACTCTCTATCTTCCAGCCCATGTAGCTAAACCATTCAGGTTGGGTTCCAACTACAGTACCTGTTTTTGTGGCCTCTTTTGCTAGCTGAAGCCATGCTGTCCGAGGCTATTACAAAGCTAGTGGACTCATATGCACTTTCCACAAAATTGATGGCTTGTAATATTGCTTGGAGCTCTTTGCTTCCACTACCGTTCTGGCGTACACGTACTTCTTGGAACCGTCAGTGTACAATATTATTGTGTCCTCTGTGTGCCTTCTACGCCTGGATTACCCTTATTGCAGTTGAAGGTATAATTTCTTTGGGGATGTCAACTAGTTCAGTCCTTAAAGCCTCTGATATTTTGGGAGCGAAAAGGTTGGTAAAATATGGAGTTTCATATGCGTTAACTGTGTTTTATCAAAAATTGGTACTGTTATTACAGCTAGAGTTCCTCCAGACATAGGGTTTATTAAGCTCTATCAGTTTGTCTTTTATATCTGCATTTGCTCCCGAAATAACCTTTGTATAAACAAAATTTGCCAACAGTTGCATTCTGAGGTCCAGAGGTATTATGCCACAGAGAACTTCTGAAGAATCAGTGTGCGTTGTTCTTATTAATCTCAGGCGGATTCATTGTATTTGCTGGACCTTAAGAATTCGTGCAGTCGTTAGCTCTATTAAAGTGATTGTTCCGTACTCTATCACAGTTTATTACAATTTATTTTTGTAGGCTCCTCTGCATATGTTTTGCATTCTCACGTCTGCATTATATAAGGTTGTCAAATATCTCAATTCCGCCATTTTTGTCTTTTGAATTTCGCAGCTATGTACCAAGCGCTACAGAGCTCGTATCGGGCAATACTATACATCATTTGAAAAACGACGCTATGCATGATTAGTTTGGATACTGCGTTCAAAAGTTATAGACGTGTAAACATGGAGTTCGCCGTCTAGATGGAAACAGATTATCGGACAAAACGGCGCATATTTGAACTAAATCCGATCTTTGTATAAAGCATTGAATAATGAGCAAAAAAGCGGAAGGGAGATATTTGACAACCTTATATATAATATTATCTGCACGCCCTGGACAATGAATACATCGATCTCGCTAGTGTACAAATTATAAAGTAGTGGGAATAGAGCTGAACCTCCGCTGTATCCTTGCTGGTTTATGCTTTTTCCAAAGATTGATTACTATTGGTAGATGATCGCTGCCAGATGGGTGAGATATTACATTCGTAGGTTCGATTAGCAGATCGTTAAATTTATTACGCTATGCTGGGTGGTCAAGCTATACGTGTAAAACAACCTGTATTTAATGTTGTCAGATCATGATCGTCGAATGATTTCATCAGTATCATGGCCTTACTATCTTTAAATAACCATAGATCAGCACTCTTATATGAAAAGTCCGTCGATGTTTTTTTGTAAAATTGGAGTGATAATTACATACATAGATTCAGATTATAGACAGCGACTCCCGGTTTGCCAGTGCTACCCTACAGCTAACGAATTCAGAGTCAGTTGTTATATTAATATATGTTACTTGAAGGATATTCCGAAAAGCCAGCATCACTCCACCGTATCTATTGCCACGTTCTTTTCTTGGACAGTTATATCCTGGTAGTCTGAACGCATCTTCTTTATTGAGCCAAGTTTCGTTTAGGGCTATTTGATGTTGTCAGGATTTCCATCATCCAAAATAAGATCTAGTTCTGTACCACTGTGAAAATTATATTATTTTCTGCAGAGTCTAAGAGGAGGGTAGTAATAGGCGAGTACTTCACCCACAAAATTTTGAGGAAAGGTATCACGCATATCTTAATTGCAGATACTTTAAGTAAAATATTTTCGGTTTTGTAAAACACAATTTAGTATGTATATTTTAACTTGGCTCGTGCTGCCACCTATTGACTTTAATGTGACCTAATATAAATGCACGCAGCAGGCAATCTAAAACAGGATCTACAATAACAATAATGTAGAATTTATATAAAAAACGGTCCGACTTTATGGTTTTCATTGCTTATGGGTTTCTGTTGTTGTAGATTTCGTTTGTTGTGGATATATGTATTTCGTTTAATATGATTTCCGTGTTTATGGATTTTGTGTTATGTGTGCGCTGAATTGCATAAAAATATGGACAGAATCCTTTTACAAATCAAAACAATCGAATAATGGTTTAATAACACAATATAATAATTGGATTGGACACCTTCCAGCCTCTACTTGTGAGTCAGTTTGGTTATTTAATTTTAAAAAAAGCACAAACCGGCATAATAGTAAAATTTTGAAAAAAACAAAAAATTACGAAAATGGTGTGAAGAAGGGGATATTGTTTTATAACAATTCTTCTGCTACAGGAGACAAAAATATCGCATATTTACGACTATCTCTGAAGTATATACAAATTAAAGAAAATATATGATCTCACCCGTAAACCATAACTATTAAAGAACGTGGCATGATAATCGTCCGCGTGAACGTTGGCCAGAACTGTCAATCCAGTTTGATAACCACACGCTGTTACGCGATACGGTTCTTCCGGTACACTGCTTAATATTTTTCTAAACAAATGCATTATTTGAATTATATATTAATTATGACAAAAAGTACATGGTTTTACGGTGGAAAATTTGAAATACCCAATCCGCGATAGTTGAACGAACAACATATTCCTTTGGTGGTGTTTATAGGTTGAAAAAGATTCTCACATCGTGTCAAGGAACCTTTCCACATGCAACGCTCCAGCATATCGGTACACGACGGTGCCAGTTTCGACATTAGGGATAAAATTGTATAATTGTTTTCCTGTAAAATATCATGTAATAGTTCATATTCACTGTCCGTAGTGCTGCCAGCAATTCCCTCAAAATGTAGTATTAGTTGAAACATTTTAGACAGCATTTCTGGGGAGATATCAGATGGCCGAATCCTATAAATTGAAAACCATGCCGTCAATATATTACAAATTTTATAAATAATATACATATCAGTGGCCTCTCTCAACGCAGCTTTCCGAGATATTTTATTAATGTTACAAATCGTAATTGCTGGAAATGGCACGTTCCTAGCAGGATAGTGAGTGCTCTCAATAACCTATAATTGACATTGCAAAACAAACTACTTTCCTAAACATTAACCTTATACCGTTATTGTTGGTCGACGAGAATTCCAAATCCATGAATAGGTCAATAGTATCAATGAGGTTAATACTGATATGACTATAATTAAAGCCCAAGCAATCCTGAATATAAACACATAGTCACAATTAAAAGTATAATATCGTCAATTGGACAATATCTAAGTACCTCTCCCATTTGGATACATCCTTTTTTGACAAATAATAGTAACCGTGTAAACTGGTAATCGAACAGAATTCATAAAAATTTCGTTTTAGCCAAGAATTCTGGAACGAACGATCGCGACCTACTGGCCCAACTTTTTTAGTCACAAACATGAAGATTGGAAAGTTTATGTATGTGCTTTTTTTACAAATAAACACACAAAAAAAGTGCAATCACACCACAACTTTGACGGTGACTTGTAAAATAAAACAAACAATGTTTTACTCAGCCCAGTTGAGTTCTCTTAATACTGATAACACACATAAATTCAAGCCATTTCCAAGTAATTATTTTGAAGGATACATCGCGTGACAGGTCGTATTAATCTGATAAGCGATAAACTGGGGGAAATCTAGTTTACATGGCGTCTCGGTGTATGTGTTTTATTAGTAATTTCACCCTAGCCGTTTAATTACAGCTGAATCGATAGTAATTTTCTATATTAACATATATATGAGAATATAAATACCAATACACACCGTGTCATAATTTTAACTATTGATGACTGACATTAAATGGTTATCTCGCACTTTAGAGCACATCATTGCACGATTAGCAATAATTTGGCATATAAATAAATTAAATTCAAATAGGTACACGTATATACAGGGTGGTCCGTTTCAAAATTTTTAATTAAAACTTAATATTTATTCGAGAATATAACCATCGATTTTATTTCTATCCAGCGATTCTACGATCTCCTAGTCGACATCAAATGCCGCGCTCTGTTTCATGGAATAACAACGTACCTCAAATTTCAAAAGTTTCAGTGAAAATTCCGCCTTTCTGGAAGTCGAATCCAGCGTTATAATTTTTCACTGCCGGCGTTACTTCACAAAATACAAAATATCATACGATCGTCGCAAGTATTGAATCATCAATATTGGCAAAAGTCAGCGACATCATTCTGGGCCCAGCCTAATCCCAAACATATGTTATTTTAAAATAACGTATGATTCAAATGTACGCAAACTATTACAACTCAAGCAAGCAGTTCCTACGCAAGCCCACTTCATCTAGTTTCCAAAAAGAATGGTGAATGGTGTGGTGACGACTATCGACGACTAAATGCTGCAACTATACCCGACATATATCCGTTATCGCACATTCAGGATTTTACACAGAACCTGTAATGATCAACGGTCTTTGTAACGCAGCTCCAACATACCAGCGATTCATGCACCAGGTTCTGAGAAATATGCCTTTTGCTTTTGTCTATTTAGACGACGTTTGTATCGCATCCAGGAAGACCATTGCCAACACATTCGACTAGTTTTTGAGCGGTTTCGACAATATGGCCATGTAATAAACTTGTCAAAATGTGAGTTTGGAAAGAATGAGGTTAATTTTCTTGGACATCTGGCACATATCAGGAAATGAAAACATCATTGCCGATACGCTCTCTCGAGTCAGCACAATATCTGTACCAAGCCAAATTGACTATGAAGCCCTGGCCAAAGAACAAACTAATGATGAAGAACTACTGCAAATACTTTCATCCGATTCATCTCTAAATCTAAAACTTTGTTTCATTCCAAATTCCAACGTCTCTGTTTATTGCGATACATGGTACATGGTTTATCACAAAAATAAAACCTTTGCGTCCTAAATGTTTATCTGATGTTTAAAAAATACAACTTTTCGATTTTGGCACCAGAAAAGTTTTTAGAAACAGCTATATTTCAATACAATATTTTCAAATCTTAGCAAATAGCTGTTATTGAAAAAGAAGAAATTAAAGCTTATTGGAATCAAATAAGAAAAAAATGAGCAGGCTTCAAAGTTTAAAGAATTTTCAGATTTGGAAAAAGCATGCTTTGGGAAAGCTGATCTGTAAAAGGCTTTAATCAATTTCAAAGGCTTACAGGATAATAAAAATTCACTTACAGAAAATACAATTAAACAACAGCTATACGAATATTAAAAGAACATGGTTGTACGACAATTGGCCGAAAAATTATAATAATTAAAAATATTGTTTTTTAAATATTTTTTTAATTACGCTGTTTTTCGGACCATTGTTTTTCGGGGAATTGACGGGGTACCAAAGAACATATTTGTTATATGTTATGTGAATTATTCTCCTGCAAGGGGATGGTGTCTAAGTTTGATCCATGTGCTAGAGGGAGAGGAAGTCTTGGGACATCACATAAAATAACAAAAAAATAATAAATAAACTAAAGCAGGCTACCCTTAAGGGAAGGTTAAAATTTAGTATTTCTGTGTATAAGGGAAGAAGTAAGAGTGATAAAAAAACTGATGGTCAATTATTAACGGTTGCCAAAAAAGTCCATTTTATAGTTTCTTTTTAGCGTTGGAGTCCTGAAGAATGGACATATTTTTAAGTTGGATTTTAATAACTGACATGTATTAACAATATATTACCTATCTTATTCCAACCTTAAGTTTACTACTACTTTAAACTGAGGCCATTTTTTCTTCTTATACCTTTCATTATCACCTTTCACAGGCTAAAATAATAATAACATCAAGAATATTTGGATACACACTGATTGTGCAACCAGTCCACAAAACCTACCTGAAACGTCTCTAGAACAGCTCAGAAACGTGTTTGCCCACGGTTTATTTAATGAAAGGGGTGATTTTTTGTACATACTATAACTATGCCTATAACTGGTAGAAAACCACGACCACGTATAAATAGTGTTCGAGTTGCTAGCGGAAAATCCTAGAGTATTTTTTATTTTTCGACTTCCATTGCTATCAATTTCCCAGACTCAATATGATAGTGATAGTAAAATTTATTTGTTATAACGAAAACCATTTGATTATACAAATATTATTATTTTTGGCAAAAATCTAATTACCATTGTGAATTATCACTAAATTGTTGTCAGTAAAGCAAACAGTCAAACACACCGACTCCGCATATGTATATACCCCGTTCCCCTTGCATATTGTTTAATCTTGTGTCTTTATAATAATATTATTATCTATTTCTGTAATATACGCGGTCGAGTTTAGCTAATACCTATACTGTATTATAAATATATTAATACGCTTTATATATGTATTTTATTTGTATGTACATATATCAAAGCAAATAAAAATGACGCTTACAAAAATTGTCGCGCTGTGCGCTTGTTCATCTTCCTTGCCCCAGCGCACGCTGTACATCATCAGTCTTGCCGGACGTCGAGTATTTAGATTCAGATGGAAATTGCCAATCGTCCGAACCAGATCATCGTTTCGATTTTCATTGCCCAATAATAATTTGTGTGTGTGTGCGCGCGTGTAACGTATAAATAGCAAAAGTAAGTCTCCCAGTAGATTTTCCTGCTATCTCAATTTTACTGAAGTGTTTTGGTGTGTGTACAGATTCATTATTAAAACGATGTCTCAGCAAGAAGTGGATGAAGTTAATAAGCTTCTGGAGGCAGATGGTTACTTACGTCTTCACGAACACGAGATTCGCCGCAGGTAAGAGTGTCATATATATTTTTGCCGAAACTATATTTTAAACATATTTATAATTTACGTCTACATATACATATTTTGATTCATTCAATGTCAATGAAAGGTTAAATCGCGTGTGTGTTGTAAATGCAAGTTCAATATACCGCACACAGGAGCGATATAGCTCTCACGAAAGAGAATACAATTCATAATTTCCTAATTCTGAAATATAAAACATTTGTTAAACATAAATGCACAAATTAAAGTTCTCTAGAAGTATACTGGAATCTCTCAACATAGACCACACTGCATTTCTAATAATGTCGTTCCAAGGTCAGCTCATCTTATACTTATTAGATTGTGTGTATGTGTGGGATGTGTTAGTTTGTTTAATGTTTTTATGCACCATTTGTATGCTAAGGCACACTAACACATATAAAACATGTATGTCATTGCGTGCATGTATGCAACGTGTTTTGACGGAGCCGGCAAAATGAGAAAGGCTAAAGAGATGAGCATGAGCCGTAGTATTGCATAACAAACATATGTTTATAAGAAACGAGATGGTCTTTGACTTATGGCTGAACAAAATATAAACAAATCGGGTCGTAGAGATTATCGAGCATTTTTATTATGCTGACGAAGGCTCATTCTAATCAAATGAAATTGGTTATGTAAATCTAATCCGAGATATGGAAAATAATTTAAATAATTTATTAATATACAAATAATTAATTTAGTTGCATAATAATTATGATATGCAATTTTAATATTTGTTGTTAGGAAGACTTTAAAAACATTTATATTTAATTCGAATTATTATTAAAACTAAAATATTATATATTCTAATAATAATATTTAATAGGCACGGCCTCGTCCAAGATTGGCTGAAGCGAATCGACAACAGCAATGGTGGACTCGATGAATTTTCACAAGCCTACAAGTACTATGGCCTGCACATTCAACAGGATAACTCTGTGATTGCTCGCGAATGGGCACCCGGTGCAGCCGAAGTATTCCTTACCGGTGACTTTAGTATGTGCTTCCGAAATCATATTTTTTTGTTTTTTTTTTTATCAAAAACCTGTACCCCTTTTTAGACAACTGGCAATGGATTGATACTCCATTTACCAAACTGGATTTCGGAAAATGGGAACTGCACATTCCGGCCCGTGAGGATGGCAGTTGTGCCATCAATCATTTGTCTGAGATCAAGATCATCATTCGAAAACATAACGGTGAACTAATTGACCGTCTGTCACCATGGGCCAAGTACGTTTATCAACCACCAAAGGAGGCAAATCAGGGTACAAACTACAAACAGAAGGTATGGCATCCGCCCGCACACGAGAAGTACATATTCAAACATCGTCGCCCGGCCAAGCCAGAATCACTGAAGATTTACGAATGTCACGTCGGCATAGCCACCCAGAACTATGAGGTCGGCAACTACCGGAACTTTTCTGAAAACATTTTGCCGCGCATCGTCAGGCAAGGCTACAATGCCATCCAGGTTATGGCAATCATGGAACACGCTTACTATGCCAGTTTCGGATACCAGGTGACCAGTTTCTATGCAGCTTCGAGGTAGAGATTCAAGAGTCTTTAAAAATAAATTGCTCATATCTATATTATTTATTTTAGCCGCTACGGTAATCCAGAGGAACTCAAGCAAATGGTTGATGAAGCACATCGTCTTGGTCTGTACGTGCTTTTAGACGTGGTACATTCACACGCCAGTAAAAATGTCACAGATGGACTCAACCAGTTTGACGGCACAAACAGTTGTTTCTTCCACGATGGACCACGTGGCGAGCACACCCTTTGGGACAGTCGTCTATTTAATTACACCGAGTAAAAACGATGATCTAATTTTTTAAACTTAATTATTAATTTTCTATGTTTACGTAACCACAGATACGAGGTAATGCGCTTCCTTATCTCGAACCTTCGCTGGTGGCACGACGAGTACTCCTTCGATGGATACCGTTTCGATGGTGTTACTTCAATGTTGTACCATTCGCACGGCATGGGAGAAGGTTTCAGCGGAGACTACAATGAGTACTTCGGATTAAACGTAGATACCGATGCCATAGTTTACCTGGCTCTGGGAAATCTTCTGTTGCATCGCATCAATCCGGCTATTATCACCATTGCCGAGGATGTATCCGGTATGCCAGCACTCTGCAGACCTGTTAAAGAGGGTGGAGTCGGTTTTGACTATCGTCTGGGCATGGCTATTCCTGATAAATGGATTGAACTGTTGAAAGAACAACGTGACGAGGACTGGGACATTGCAAATCTCGTGCATACTCTGACTAATAGACGTTGGATGGAGAAAACGGTTGCATATGCTGAATCTCACGATCAGGCGCTTGTCGGTGACAAAACATTGGCTTTCTGGTTAATGGACAAGGAAATGTATACGCACATGTCAATGAATTCAGTTCCGACATTGGTTGTTGACCGTGGTATTGCTTTGCACAAGGTCATTCGTTTGTTGACACATTCCCTGGGCGGTGAAGCTTACTTAAATTTCATTGGAAACGAATTCGGACATCCGGAGTGGCTGGACTTTCCACGAGTGGGCAACGATGATTCGTACCATTACGCTCGTAGACAGTGGAATCTGGTGGACGATCAATCACTGAAGTACAAGTGGTTGAACGAATTCGATCGTGCCATGAACTTAACTGATGAGAAATACCGTTGGTTAAATAGTAGTCATGTAAGAAATTATTGATATTATATAGTACAAAACAGATTGATATTATGTATTCTTAATTTTTTAGGCATACGTCAGCTGGAAGCACCAGGATGACAAGACGATTGCTTTCGAGCGGGCTGGTCTGGTGTTTGTTTTTAATTTGCATGCAACCAAGAGTTTCACTGATTACAGAGTGGGTGTCGATGTACCTGGCACATATGAGGTTGTCCTGAACTCTGATGACGAGCAGTTCGGTGGTCATTGCCGCATCGATAAAAGCGTCAAGTATGTGACCGATCCATGGGGTCATGCTGGTCGCAGAAATTTCATTCAGGTTATATTATACATTTTATAAATAATAATTTGATTACTGATTGTATTTTTGTTATTCATACAGATCTATATTCCAAACCGTTCTGCCCTGGTCTTTGCCAAAACCGGTTAGGCGTACCAAAGAGCAAACCAGCACAGCTGCCACACACACACACTTATACAATCACAACAATTTATCGTGATTTTTGTTACATATACGTTCACCTACATTCGCTATATGCATATACATAAATACTATAGAAAATAGACCGTTGTTGTCATTGTTATTACTTTTATATTTTTAGGATAAAATATTGTGAAACTATATATACTATATATTTGTAAAAAAGAAAACAAATAAAAAATATATTTCCTGTCTATGAAAAAACTTTGGATGTGCTTAAAAATATAAAATAATACGTAAACACACTTTACCTATGAAGGCGCATTTTACAATACAATGTCAGAAGCAGTAACCGTTTCTAGTGTTTCAAAGGCAAACTGAATATCCGCATCAGTCAGAAGGCGATTAGTGGTCACGCGAATACTAGGCCTAGGGCAGTTTTTCTCGATATGCTCTAGGTACTGGGCACTGACTAGCGCCAGTTGCACTTTACCGCACTCTTCGACAATTTTGTCCAGAATCCTACGTTCTTGGACGGGATCGTCAATGTGACGCACATACAAGTGCTTAACCGGTGATAGCGGATGACCGGCCAGTGATAAATGCGAGAGTTGTGAGAATTTTCTATGCAAATGTACCGTTACTTAGTTTTCGTATCGTAGAATTGTAGATATTGACTTACTTGTGTAACTTTTGCGCGCAATTATTCAATTCAGTGAATATCTCCGGTTCAGTTTCAAATCGATCAATAGCAGAGATTGCAGCTTGTGTTAACAGTGGTGGTGCAGATGCGGAAAAGCAGTAGCCAAGTCCAGAAAGCCGCTGATGGTCAACAATGAATGTTGTACCTACACAGAAACCACCTATAGAACCTACTGCCCAGTCCAAGGAACCACATATCATGTCGATTTCTTTGCGCTAAAAGAATATCAGATTAAATTACGGTTTAAATTGTTAGAATGAAATAAAAATTACGTCTACGTTTAAGTACTCGGAGATACCCTGTCCTCGTTTGCCAATTGTTCCAAACGAAATGCTCTCGTCAAGGAAAAACCGTAGTTGGTATTTTTTACGAAGAGCTACTAGCTCGGGCAATGGACACATTTCACCGGTGTTCATGTAGATACCCTCCGCTATCAAGAATCGTCGTTGTTTAGCGGCTTTTTTTGGGTGCTATTCAAGATATATTATGTTTTATTATTATTTATATGTTTCTCGGTTACAATTATGTACCTTAAGATCGGCATTTTGCTGCTCCTTCAAGCAACGTTCCAAGTCGGCCATGTCATTATGCTTGAAATAGACCACTTTACTTCGGGACGCGTCCAGACCTTTTTGAATTGCGAAATTAACACGCTCGTCACTTTATAAAAAAAAATTAAATAAAATATTTATTTTTAGCATTTAAATCTTACACAAAAATTAATGCATCACGTTTGCAATATGCTGGTATAGCGCTCGCAATGGTCGAGAAACCGTACGAATAAACGACAGCCTCTTCCATTTGCATGAAATTTGCAATGCGTTCCTCCAGCTCCAAATGAACGTCTGTCAATGAATTTGAATTTGAATTACCGTTAAGAGTTACATAATATAATTTAAGAAGCCCAATTACCAACAGTGCCGTAGAAACCTCGTGGTCCGCATGAGCCCACTCCGTATTTGCGTAGACATTCGATGGCTTTTGCTTGAATTTTTGCGTCCTCTAGAAGTCCAAGATAATTATGAGTCCCCATATTCAGACAATCTACACCATCTACAATAATTCGTTTTCCAGCGCGACCAGTAACCTTGCGTTGCTTTAGAATAGGGTTGTTTTCATCAACCTTACTGACAAGTGGCTCAGGAATCCATCGTTCTAGCAAATCTGCCTTTTGCTAAAAATAAACATAACATTTACTATAAAAAACACAATATTTTTAAACAAACAATTACCTGTTCAGTTAACCGTTTAGTGCCTCCCTTTTTAGTGTACCTTAAGCCCAGCCAAACAATGGTCAGTGTAACTACTATTTCAATAGATATGGCAGCATACGAAGCCTACAAAATAATTATATATAATAGAAAGCTATAATTTCGAATTCCATAATTACCTGACGGAATGTGTCATAAAACTGGAGCAAAGTACCAGATAACATTTTGAGATATTCAAAAGGGGATTGTTGTTGTTGACTTCGGCTTCTAATCTTTCATATGCTGTTACAATATGTCATGGAGTTTGTATAATGATGATAACCTGATTACAATTTAAAGGTAATGATTGAAATGAATATTTAAACAATTTTTCTATATTTTAGTCACACCTTGCACGTTGCGTTATTAGTAAAAACAGAAAACACCGCAAACGCAATTTTTTAAAGTTATTAGCTGACAGATGTCAGCTGTCACTCCCAAAAACTTTAATTATCTATGTCCAAACGCTATCGATTTAAATCGAAAGATGTCACCACCATATACGTGATAAAAGCCGATGCCGAAACCGAATCCGTGAATAATCTGCTGGTTGCGAATTAAGAAATAATGGGCAATTGGCAACCCTACAGATTGTTTCTGCGGAAATATCCTCGAAAATATTTTAGCAACGAAGTTTGTTTTCAAAACATTTTTTTGGGTAGTGTTTGAACAAAAAAAATCTTCAGCTTCCACTTGGTATTTCTTGTTCATCCCCGAGATTTAAGGGTTTTAATATAATTATATCTTTCTGAAGAGTAGCTGCAGATCAAAATGTTCACTTTTGTCACTTTATTATAACCTATTTACACAAATATATAACTAACTTTAATGCTTTATTAACTCTTCCCGTGCTGCGGCGAGACTCCAGCCAAAACCCATATTTGTCTTACTTATTACTAAATAAAAAAATGCCTTTACAACATCAATAACATAAAATACGCGAATTGTGTTTAGTTTTAAACCCTTTCATTGGTTATTGTGATTTGGTGACAAAAATGCACTCCTCGTGCAGAAGATCGAAATGCGCCCACCAGGGTAGCGATTCTGTGCCTTTATTCACACGCTAGCTACTCAATTGAAGCAGTTTTTATACACAATATATTGGAAGTGCGTTCCAAAATAGTTGATTTATAAGATACGCTAGCGTGTCTAAAATATGCACAGAATCGCTACATTCATTCATCGCTCACCGATGATTTGAAAAAGAGATAGGTATGCGACCGATCTGTACCACACTATTACAGAGACCATGAAATATACAAAATACAAATACAATATTTGGCACAAAAACATGTTTCTGTGATTTTGTGGCTACCCACCGTATTCACCTGGTTTGGCTGCGTGTGCCTTTTTCCTATTTCGGAAAGTAAAAATTTATCTGAAAGGATGCTATTTTGAAGATGTGGACACAATACGTGACACGAACTGTGATTGCTATTCCTGTGAATGACCTTGAAAACCCATTCCAATCACTTTTGAATATTGTGGTATTGTAATAATTATTTATAATATTTGAAAAATATCAAGTCATTCGTTTTTTATTACAAAAGTCAATAGTCGCACTGTGTATATATTATACACCATAAACATTATTATTATTATTCTTTTAACTAGACTTCGTATTGTTTTGTGATTCTGAAAGTACTACACTACTGTTTATTTTACAAACAATATTATATAGCATTTCAAAATAACGCGCTATTTTAATACAAAATTGGACGAATTGGTGCGAATGTGTGGTGTGTTTCCTTCGTCAAATCCAAACTGCGTCTAACCTCACGTCATACCGTTTCCTACCGCGGACAACGTGAAGTTCGCAAATTGTGCGCGCTTGTCGCTTAACAAAAAAATTACAATTATTGGTGTCGAACGCACACTCGACACTTGATTTAGAATATCATCACGAATCAATATTGAATTAATATTGATTTGTGACCAGCGCGTTTAAGACATTTTGATGTTTTACACCTACTTGTGTATTAGTTGTTAAATCCGAGCGAACAAACGTTTAGTGCCGTTTGTTTTCCCGAGTACCTGTACTCGAAATTATTGTGAATTTCAAAACGGAGTTGTCTCCTAAAAAGTTACGTTTAGTGTTGGTTCAAGATGGCGTCGACCGATCCGCAAGCGAAAAATCGCCTGCAAGTGTTCAAGAATAAAGGAAAAGATCAAGATGTAAGTATCCCGGGGACCACGAGAAAACTTGTGGGAGGCAATCGCGGACCGAATGCCGAAGACTAGAATTGCGGATGGTAACCGTAGCGCCCGTAGTTTGTGTTTTTCTTTGCGCACTGCGCACTTTTTGTGAATGGCCATTGCTAAGTTCTGATGTGTAATTCGGCGTTTTCACGTGTAAAATTGTGAAATTGAGAACGAAAACATTTGCAAAAACGTTCTATGCTTGGAACTGGGTCATTAGACGGGTTCTTGGTAATGTTTTGGAGACAATTTGTTTGTAAACATTGAGCTAGTTGGCATTCGACACCTTTAACAGGGGTTAAATTCAATTTTGATCTTATTTCAAAATGTCATTTCACCAAGATGACAAAGGATTTTTTTAAAAAAACTTTCTTATCGAGATGAATTTATATTTGAACGTGTGTTCATTTAAATCGGAAATAATTGATGACGTAATTCTGCATTCTTGCTTTCGGTGTGTAGGGTGATTCACATACATTTTAAATTCAAGAATTCGACTGACATGTGTTTTCTTTACTGTAGGAAATGCGACGACGAAGAAACGAAGTCACCGTGGAGCTACGCAAAAATAAACGCGAAGAAACTATTCTTAAGCGTCGTAATGTGCCCGTTCAGGATTCAACCGACGAAGATGATATCTTGTCCACCATTAACCTTAATAAACTAGTCGAGAATGCCGGTAACCCAGCTGACCCGGAGCAACGATTGGCCGCTGTGCAGGCTGCTAGGAAACTTCTTTCATCCGATCGAAATCCGCCTATTGATGATTTGATCGAAAGTGGAATTCTACCGATTTTAGTATCGTGTCTGGAGCGTAGTGATCAATCGATGCTGCAGTTTGAGGCTGCCTGGGCTCTGACAAACATTGCTTCCGGAACATCGGTGCAAACAAATCAGGTTGTTCGCGCCGGTGCTGTACCACTCTTCCTCGAGCTGCTGCATTCGCCCGCACCCAGTGTGTGCGAACAGGCCGTATGGGCTCTCGGTAACATCATCGGCGATGGTCCTCATCTGCGAGATTATGTCATCAAACACGGCGTCGTTCCACCACTGCTCTCGTTCATAAAACCCGACATCCCGATATCTTTTCTGCGGAACGTCACCTGGGTAATTGTAAATCTGTGCCGTAACAAGGAACCACCACCACCAACGCCAACCATCCTCGATATTCTGCCTGCTCTGAACGTACTCATTCATCACACAGACGTTAACATTCTGGTCGACACCGTGTGGGCGCTGAGCTACCTGACTGACGGCGGTAACGAACAAATTCAAATGGTTATCGACAGTGGTGTAGTACCAAAGTTGATTCCGTTATTAGCACATGTTGAAGTAAAAGTACAGACCGCTGCCCTGCGAGCCGTAGGTAATATTGTTACCGGCTCCGATGAACAGACACAGGTTGTGTTGAACTGCGAAGCCCTATCATACTTCCCAACGCTACTGAGTCATCCTAAAGAGAAGATTCGGAAGGAAGCGGTATGGTTTTTGTCTAACATCACGGCCGGTAATCAGTCGCAAGTGCAGGCTGTTATCGACGCAGGCCTCTTACCGAAAATTATCGACAATCTGAGAACCGGAGAGTTCCAAACACAAAAGGAAGCAGCTTGGGCCATCAGTAATCTTACGATTAGTGGGAATAGAGATCAGGTGACACAGTTAATCAAAGACGAGGCTATTCCGCCATTCTGTGATCTACTCACATGCAAGGACACTCAGGTTATTAATGTAAGTATTTTTAATTTATTTTGTTTATATTTAATTTATTTAATAAAAACAACATTTATGTTTAGGTCGTTCTTGATGGAATCAACAATATGCTCAAGATGGCTAGACCGCATGTCGAACAGGTCGCTAATATGATCGAGGAGTGCGAGGGTATGTCCAAGATCGAGGAATTGCAGAATCATGAAAACATTGAGATTTACAAACTAGCCTACGATATTATCGAGCAATTCTTCTCCGACGAGGTATATCCCATTTGTGCAATAAAATATTTTCAATCTAATTAATCTTAATTGCAGCCCGATGATTTGAACATTGCGCCAACAGCTGACGAGAGTGGATTTCAATTTAATCAAACGCCCAACATACCATCTGATGGCTTCAAATTCTAATCTACCAATCCATCCCAATACATATAAAAAACACACACTCACATCCAAATCGCCTATATTTGTTATGTTTTTTTGCTGATACATAAATTCCGAAACAGTGCGAGCGGTGCAATCGAGTCGAAAGCGTGTGACCACAGTCCGGCGATTTTTTGCGAACAATTTTCACAAGCCAAAAATATCGGGTAAATGTCAACCATTTCCAAATTCTATATACACTCGCCAACACAAAAAATGGAGGCTTCAAAACCATCTCTTTACCCTATCACCCATAGAAAAAGTGTTTATTTAGCATCAAAAATAATATTTTTTTATTTTGTTTACTTGGATAAAATGTTATTTGTAACAATCGCAGATTTACATGCAAAAAGGTGTATTTATTTAACTTCGCTAAAAATAAACGAAATCAATTTAATTCTTCCTTTTTGTTAGATTTTTGCGTTTGTGATTGGATTTTTTGTTTACACTTAATCCCATTTTTGCTCGCTCTGCATGAAAACGCAAGATAAACCGAGCTTTTTTGTAATCGCAACAATATTATAGTTAAAATACATAAATAGACGTAAAACACACAAGATGGAACTACAAATATTGTTCAGTCTGTCGCTGAGGATAATAAGATTCCAGTTTGATGTGTGTTTATTATTGTAAGTAGAAAAACGGGTTACGGCGTCTGCAACTCGGAAAACATGAATCATAGTAGAATATAATTGATAACTGTTTTATTATTTGTCCCGTTTCGCAACGCCGTAGTTCTACTTATCCCAAAACAATAACAAAAGAAACTATACTCAATTTAGATCAAGATCACACACAATAATACAACTATATAAATATAATTATATAAATAATGGCATAAATACAGCATTATTAATTATATATTATATATAACCGTTTTGATTCTACATTATTAATGTTTAAGCAAAGTTAATTTTTTTTATTAGACAATGAGAAAATCAAACAATTATACAAAATGGAAAGAGAGATAGAAAAAGCTTGAATTAGTTACGAAAACTTTAAGAAATCATATAGAATTCAATAAATACATACAACATAAAATATATATTCTTGTTAAAATTCAAAATTCAACGGTTTCAGCAACAGAAGCGACAACATTTGTGTACAGTTCGGGATGGGGTGCTAAGCTTTATGTTCCAGGACTTTTTTGGTGGTGCCCAAGGAACTCGCTCCGCTGGAATGATCTGAAAATTGAATGAATAACGTATAAATGAGAGCAATTAGTAAGTAAATCTTACTTCAGTTTTAGGGATATTTTTTCCACTGCACGTTGGACATCTAGCTGACTGTCCGCGCAATAGCAGCAGAGAATTTGTATAATCCGGATTTTTTATATATGCCGAAGATGTTTTCGTGGACGATGGCGGAGAGTTTATTGGAGACGTACACATTGCTGGAACCAATTCACGCCTGTTTATTAAATTGCCGGCCGTTTTGGGTCGGGTTAGTGGGATTTTCTCTCTACCTAGGAAGCTGTTTTATATAATATTAAATTTGTGTATTAATTCGTTTGAAATTATTTAAATACTTTGGTCTTGGCTGCTGCCAGAAATTCTCCAGTCTTCGAGTATTCATTATTTGACCCAGCCGGTGCAGCAGACGGCGATTCTCTCGTTCTATCTCCTCTAATCGCTCGATTTCTCGTTGAGTTTTTTTAAGCTTGAACGTAACATGCGGGTGTGTAGCAGGAGTCTCAAAATCAATACGCGGACCAGCGCTTTGCACCTTTAAATAATTATTAAAAAATAATGTGTATATTGTCGAAAATTAAGATAAATACATACTTTGCGACGATGATTAAAGAACTTTTGATCGATCCATGGGCGAACCAAAAGCTTCTCCTTTTTAGTGAGCATTGGATTTCAATATTTGAAATAGAATTTCAATTTATGTTACGGAATGTATTTATTTGCAATATTCTGAAAATAATTGTTTTACTAACAACGCAGGTGTGTCCTTGGAAACGTACCCTCCAAATCGTTAAAATATACGAGTATAATATATGTGGTTGTCGATGTAGTTGATATGATTAAAAACATTATATAACATTTTAGGACACTAATAAGTCAATCAAATAAAACACTTTTTGTAATTTAATGACGTTCGTTAGTCAATTATTTAAAATACAGATTTTCATGTGTGATTTTTTAAATTCTACTTCACAACAGCCGAAATACCTTCCTGAGGAAATCGTATATAATACAAAAAGTAAATTTTGTATCCTAACTGCACCGTACAAATTCTAAATATGCGTTATGCGGATATGACTTTTGCAATATCAGCTGCTAAATTATGGTATTCACTCCCACTTGATGAATGAAGAGCTCTTAATTGGTGTTCTTTTAAAACAAAGAGTTTGCAAGACTATACGAAGGTTGTCTAAGTAGAATAAGGAATGTTTGGGATTATTATCCGATAAATACTTTAAATTTAAGTTAGACTTAAGATAATTTATATTTAATTTTAGTATTCTTATTATGTAAGGTAAAGATTTAGGTTATCATATCATAACCTATTTTTCCCCACGTATATAT
>JANSTU010048331.1:0-10122 GCA_027564075.1 Bolitophila hybrida | reverse complement strand
AGGAAAACTTCAAAATAGCGCGAATTTCGGCGTTAGTGAACTCCATGTTTACACGTCTATAACTTTTGAACGCAGTACGTACAGTACGAGCTCTGTAGAGCTTTGTACATAGCCGCGAAATTCAAAGGACAAAAAGGCGGAAGGGAGATATTTGACAACCTTATATATATATATTGTTTATAAAACTATCACAATGTGCTTAATGAGTGCTTTTTCGCAGACAAGGGGCGCATTTCACTCGCTATGTATGTACTCGTATATTAAAGGGCACACATTGCCGACACGCGCGCTCAATTTACCCGCAGTGTGTCTGTGTACACAGAAAATTAAATTCAAATAAAACGAAAGTGCACATATTTGTATGCTCTATATATGTGCATTATGTATATATGTATTGTATGCTAACGTATGTTTTTCAAAATCCGCATCAAATATGTCGCACCAGCCCCGACCGCGTGTCATTCGGAATAACTGCGCTTGAATATATAGCAAAACAACGCACGTCTATAAAAATGGAATGGTTTTTCATTTACACATATACGTAGACATGGCATAGACCATAGAAGCGGATTGTTGAAGCTGCGTGTAAATGTGTTTGCCTATATATAGCAACTCGCGTGATGTGATGAGTGTTTGTGCAGCTTAAATAACAGAACGAGCGAGCGCAGATTATATTTTCGGAAACGCTCGAGGGGTTGTGCGACGGCAGTTGTAGACGACGGGTGTGCCGCGGGTGGATGTGAGTAATATACTTATTATATTATATTTTTATCGTGCGTGTATTATACTGAATTTGTATATTATAGGTGAACGATATAACGCCGCGCCAACGGAACGATGAGGTGATATTCATTTCGATTTAATGAGGTGATAAGTGTTTTGCCGAAACACATGCTAATGATAGTTTTATTGTGAATTTATAGTGATTTTATAATTTTATTTACTTATTATATTATTATTTTTACTTATTATTATCAATAAAAAAAATCTCTGAGAATATTCACGTTTTAAATTTAAATATTTTGTATTTATTTCTGCATCTAATTCTTTCAAAAATAATAATAAAAACAGAACATATTTTCTACGGGTCGTATGTCCTTCGCGGTTATACATGGACAAAATATACTGTATAAAATATGTTCCCATTTCACAGGCAGTCTTTGCGTGCCCGCATCGCATGTCTAACCGCCACTTGTGCTATTTTAATTTAATCGCCACAAACAAAGGCAAACATATCATTTCAGCATAAAATATCGCAGGCGCATAGATAATCTATTTGGGTCGAATCTATATAGCTAATAGTTGTATATGTATATATTGATAGATATTTAATACATAAAAAAAAAACATAATACACATTACAGTGCGTTCATGAAAAAGGGGATCGACTCACAACACAATCACTAAAACATTTATCACTTCCATTGATTCAGTCTTGTTAGGGTTACTTAAAACGAATTAAATTAATAAAATCCAATGCAGCCGCCGGTGTGAACTGTTGCATTCACAGTCCCGCATACAATACGTACAATATTTATTTATTTTGGTCTAGTTCATTTCGTGTAATTACTTAAACACTAATTAATGTAAACTTACTCATGTGATCGATTGGAAAAGTTTTGAACTTTCACTAAATCTTTTTATGAGGATCGACTTTGTCTATCATTCGTTTTTTATTGCGATCTATTTTAGATTGGGTTAAATTCCCATTTTTAAAGAAAAAGAAACAATCATCTCGAGAATTGTCTGGAAGAGGGCTTGATATTACTACTGGATATATACTGGACATTATGTTTACGCTCAAAACCAAAAAAAAAATGTTATCATTAAATTAATTGCGGCAAGAAAAAACTAATGATGCAGATTTAATACCTCATCTATTACTATAGCAATATTAAAAACTCTTAGAAATGAAGTGTATTTGTATCCGTTAGCTTCCAGAATATAAAACAATGTACAATTCTACTTGTTATGTGCTAGTACCAATTTTTGTTTTAACAAATTTAAATATGTAATGAAACCATGATGTTTTGTAGGTGATTATAAAAATGCAAAAATAAAGTATTCACAATATCATAACAGGTTTTACTTGTGTTTTTTTTATAAAAGGTCTTGCAAAGTTTAAATCTGTTTGTTAATACAATTAAACTAGGTTTAAACATAACTCAAATCGTTCAAATCTATAAAAAGTCATATAGAATACATTTGCGTTTGGGCGTTTCTTTATTATCCAAGTTTAAATGCACGCATGCAACGCACACCCCAATACTGATATATTATGCGTCTGCGCGCAACTCGTGCAGGTAATCGAGTTTGCCTGTTACATTATTTATAATATACATGTTGTATCATATGACCACAATGATAGTATTATGAAATATATACATATTATGTATATATAATTAATATACTTCTATTATGTATATAATTATATATATTTTGCACAATTAGGGCGGAACCCACGCGATGATGTGAATGAACGATACTTTGCGACTAGATTTGAATTCGCAATCTGGTAAACCCTTTGAGTTTAACTCGTATGTAATTTAATAGCACATATTCCAAAAATCTTCTATAGGACTAGATTAAAATAAAACGATCGTTTGAGTGATAGTTGATTATGTGTTTCAGCTGCGTGCAAAGTGCTCTCTTCTCGGAAGAAGTTTATTAGGATTTAATTTCATTTTAAAACGTAAATATACAGCGAACAAACATTTATTTATACATTCTATTTGTATTCTGTATACTATATGTATATATATATACGCGAAAGACTACTTATGAGCGGATCTTGAACTTGAATGTGAACTCTGTGATGTGCACAACATCTGCGCTCAACATGCATATAATTAGAATTACGCGCCTTTATTTTTTGGGTGTGCGCATTTATAATTTTCGATGATTTTATATTTAATCGTTCCTGTTTTGTTTGTTTGTAGGCCTCCATGGATCTGCCGCCGGACAAGGCCAAGCTGCTAAAGAACTACGATGACGAAAAGAAGTGGGACATCATTTGTGATCAGGTATGTTATAAACAATTTAAGTATTTGAAGCGTGCAATTTAACTATTTCGCAAAACATTATTTTATAATCGAAATAAAGTGCGGCGTATCGTATCGAAACCACATGTTGATGTATTTTAAATGTATAAAGCAATTATTCAACATGTAAACATAGTACATATATACGCAGTGCTAATGACTCGTCAAGCGTAACGTATAAATACAGTAAAAAAACGATGTACAACACGTACATACTTTATTTATTTGTATATTATTGAAACATATGATTTTCTTTTGTTCGACCATGTGCAATTTATAATTATACTGTTCACACAGTGTAATAGGCAATATTTTAATACATCAAACAATATAATGAGCGTTTACCTGTATGCATAGTTCATAAAATCTAATAACATTGTTGTTTTTATTATAAAGTAAGTACAAACTATATACGCGGGTGCTCGCAAACAAACTAAATGTGCTTGTAAAAGAGATCTGTACTCCGACTGTGTAAATAAACATTTCCATTATAAATGAACAGCGAACGCGCACGCGTGCAATTATAAAAACAATCTCGAGCACTTTGGCAAAAGAAGAAAATACGCACATTCATTTTAATATACATCTACATCTAGCTTAAACACGAAATAAGTGCGCACATTACATTTATTTACATGTATTTACACATAGAATACGTTATATATAATTAGCCAGCGTGTTGTTGGTAATCATTTACAAGATACGAATTAAATGTACTAACATTATGAAATGCACGAGAAAGAGTGAACGCGTTGTAGGTCGTTCCCTGGTATTACGCGGCTGCCGTGCGCTAATGATGTCATTACATTGGACGAATGATGCGTGTTTATTGTGCATTTCAAAGGTGTTTCATAAGCTATAGCATGTCTAGTTAATAAAAGTTTTATAAATACGTATGTAGTGAAAAAACATAGATTATATATGGATTAATTGAGCTCAACGATTAGGTTTGACAGGTTTATCAGTGCAATGCTTGCGATTGTCCGTCCATGGACTTAAAGTTTTCGGGTCTGTAGAGTTAGTCGGAAAAATGTATATAGATTATATATTAATTTATAATTAATTAAATAATAATTTTTATTTATTTTAAATCCTAATTATGCTATGCTATGCTATTATAAATATTTAATGTTTATGGACTGCTCTGTGTAAAAAACATCTTCACAAAATATGCTACTAAATCTCATACATTAGGAATTTGTAATTACTGATTAGTGGAATTCGATGCTCTATATATATATATATATAATATATAAAAGAGATATTCATGTTTCAGTAAAATTTGCCTTTTTGCTGTTAATACTGTATATATGAAAGTATTTATCCCCCACTTTTGTGTATGAGCTTAAGAATTCATTAGTGCTGATAAAAATGAAAATTTGCAGATCAATATAAAACATATAAAATGTGTCCGGTTTAGATGCTCACAAATTAAGACTGGCGTAATATATTATATTATATGGCTTTATATAAAAGTTCGATCATCTGAGCTGCTCCCGATAGAATACTAATTAAGAATTCCATATGAAGAAATGTAATATACAAAATAACTGTTTTGTTTATTCCAACATAAAACAAGTTTTTCGCAACATTGTCTTTTATATTACTCCTGTTAGTAAGATCGTTAAAAAAATTAAGTTTTTAAATTAAAAAAAAAAAATTCATTCGTTCAGATAATTTGTAACATTTTAACAAAGATCATAAAAATTATTTATATAAAAACAATATCGATAGTTTTTGTTAATATTATGTTGGAAATCAATTATTTTTAATAACTACTTCCAGCCTACGTGGCATTGACACAACCAGTTTTGGACAGACGCTGTTTGGTATCTCATTCCAGGTCTTTACATGATTCCATAAATTTTCGATTGGATTCATGTCGGGACGGTATATGGCCATTTGGCCAAATGCGTGTGCGATTACAACCCATGATTATTTACACATAATATTTTCAGTTAACATGATCTTTGAGTTAGAATTATAAAAATATCGATTTCTATCAAGTTTAATTATTTTTCCAACGGTATTCGGATAAACATGGTATATTTGTCGAGACTGCTTGAACCGAGACAAATTTTTTTTATTATTATTAGCTCACATTTTAATAAAAAAATGAATTGGAGTTTCTCGAATGTTTATCTGCATTTTTTTTATTATGTGCACATAATTGTATATAACTACAAATATGATTTTTTATGTAAACATGTAACATCTGCACAAAATGTATTTCTTTTTTGAAAACTTAGTCATCATCAGCTATTTTCTTTCTAGTTCCATACTCAATTTATTGTGTAGATTGGTTCAAGCCCATGTCAAGAAAACAATCCCCAAACCATAATGTTCACCATGCTTTACCTTTGAAAATCTTAAATTCACCCTGTCTTCCATTGCCGATTCCATCCATCTTTATTCCGTTAGGATCCTTTCAAATGAAACTTCAATTCATCTGAGAATAAAATTGTCTTCCATTTGGATATTGCTTGCCAATTCTTCGCCGATATAAAAGGCTTTTTGTTTCACCACGATTATAATCACACATATATATTTGTTTAATAACCGTGTTGTTTATACTTAGATATTGTAAGATTTTTGGCTGTTGTAACAAAGTTTCTGGTATGAAGAGAACGTGGGTGTCCCAGTATGGCTCTGTGTGATACATAGACGATTTAGCTGCTGTATTTTATTTGTGGGAAACGAGGTATGATAACATTCGTTTTTGTATGCCTTTTGTCATATTATCCGAATTGTGTCAGTCTTTCTTTGATTGTTTCTTCACTTTTAAAAGCCATCGTATTATATATTTTTTTGTCTATATCACTGACTGATCTAACTATACATTTATCAACCTGAACTTTTCATAGTCTGTTTTTGTACTTTATATTTTTGATCGTAATTTGGGTATATACATAAACATTATTGTTAGTCATTTTGGAATTGTATATACGTATTTAATTAAAGTATATTAGAAGTTGTGATTGACTTGTCTTGGTCCATAGGAAGGAAAATAATGTTGCCGAGAGGATATTACAAAAAAACTTAGATGAAGCCCAGACCAACTTCTGTGTCAAAAATTTATTTGATTTTTTTATATACTTTTGATAGAACACTATTTTTGATCAAAATCATCAGCTATAACTCTGTTTTCTTAGTTGTTATCAGTATTATGAATATGGCTATTATAAATAATTACTTACTTGCAATTTCAGACAATTACTAGATGAATGCATATATTATACTTTAATATTCAAATAAACCTTGCAAATAATTTATTGTGCGTCCACGTTCCAGTTTCTCGTTCGATGATGATCGACTTCCGGTGTTTCTGTTTACTTGCAACATTATACCAATCGACAATCGCAACGCATATCTTTTAGATGTTACAACCGCGCATGTGGCGCGTTAGGCCTCTGCGTTGATTAGGAAATTATTAAAACTGCGATCCCTCCATATATATATATATATAATATTTTCGTGCCTAATACAAGCCAATTTCAAAAACGATTATTAACGCATTTATTTGTGCAGAACCAATTAAGTTTGTTTGATTGTTTTGTTGTGTGTGTTAGGTCAGGCGAGCAGACTTTAATATATCAAATATACAGAGCGCAGAATTATATCATTGTAGCTTTTTATTGACGAGCGCTGTCACATTGGTTATACTTGAAGAAGTTTTCGTAATCCTATTTTTGTGTCTCCATACAAATACAAGCCAATTAAGAGTATATACATCAACCTAACTAAGAGTGTGTCAAGTCTGTTTAGTCTTTAGTGCATGTACCGCAACGAAGACATAATATGTAATTCTGTGATGACGCGTACGCACTTAAAACGGCGCGTTTTGTTTATATTATAATACGAGTACATATACGTTTACACGCGACTGACGATTGAAGAGACAAAACGCTTTTTGGAAATAATTGTACAAAGAAGCCATCATGCTAAAGTTGACGCGCTGAAGTGCACACGACGACTCTTTTGTATATATACACAGAATTTATATACTAAATACATATGTTTTATATTATTCTGCATTCGCTTTTGTAGTGGTGTTAACCCAATGGCACAGGCTCGAGAAACATCTCTAGGCGAAAGGAAAACGTGATGGAAACCATTTACATTTATACGACATGTAATTAGAGTGTGAGCACACAAGGCGTGCTCCGCCAAAAATTTAACCTGTCAAAATGTTATGTTTTAATTATTGCTTGCGCCTGGAAATATTCTCGAGAGATGCTTAGGTGTTATAAGCGTGCGAGCACAACGACATTATAAATGCATAATTGAATATATGATTTATATATAGTCCGGGACTACTATATATAGCAATTATGCATGCTCGAGAAAAGGGAAAGTTTTATTCTGAGAATCGTTTTTCTTAAAGGCGGATTAGAGGTATTTTGCATCAATGAAGAGCCAGAGGTACAAATTGCATGTACTTAAGTCATTTTTTGATTTAGAAAACAAACAAAAACAAATCCAACTATTTTTGGAAAAAATAAATGTATTTTACAACATCTTCTTCTTTCAAATCAATACACCTCGTCCAACGATTCCTTTGAGTAATATACGTTTTCTCAAAGCCGTAGTTTGTTGCACCCTTGACCTTCTCTTTAGAAATAAATATTTGATTATGATTTTTTCAAGTTTAACAGATAAAAGTCGCAGGAGTTAAATCTGGAGAATATGGAGAAGCAACCATTTTTTTTCATTGTCTAATGATTATTATTATTATATAGGAATAATAAAAACTAATAAATTTATATTAGTTTTTATACTGCATTTTTGTTTTATTATCTACACACAGATTTTGATTTGTATTTTGCTGTTAAAATGTAAATCAATTAAAATTTATAAAACAAATCATATCTTTTGCTCAGTTGTATTTTTTTTTGGTACGTTATTGAATAAAACAAAATTATTACAATTACAGATACTAAAACTAAAATTTTATTCGGTTTAAAAAAAAAATAACAAAAAGATTATTATAATTTGCATTTCATTGCTAGTATATTTCAAATTTATTAAATTTTCACATACAGTAAGTATTAATAACATCTATAACAATATAGATAATTCAGCAAAACATCTTCAACACTAATGCGATGCATTCTTATCTGTATGCGCATGTAATCTATATCTAAAAGCATATGCGTTATATACGATTAATCTTCATCGTGCCTGGACAAGTGCATGTTCATAATGCAAATACATTATACATATATAGTATATAAAACATTATATTTATTATGTATATGTATATGGTGGAAGTTATATTCTGTTTAGTTTCATCTTCAGTTCATTTTAAGTTTATTCAAATCAACAGTTAATATTGTACTCATTGAAATATAATTAATATAATTTAATTATCACTCATTGAAATAACAAATGGTTTTTTATGTTATTGTGATAAGCTAATAATATATTTTTTAAATTCTGATTCTATTCTGGGTCGTCCAAAATTGTGGTGCCGTTGAAAAGGCGCAAATGGAAAATCCGCAAAACTGCTTTTTGACAATGCGCGATAAGGCTACTGCGCAACGAGAATTAGTGCGTGTTCATTTCGAGCAAAATGATGATTATAAAATGTGCTATTTCCACTAGCAAATATTGTATTCGCGCATTTTCCGATTGCGTTATTTCGTATATAGCTGAATCCTATCGCGCAGATTATGCGAACTCTAAAATTGTATACATTAAATTTGTTTTAAAAGCACATTTAATACAAATTTTTGTTTGATACCAGAATACCTCTCAATAGTTTAATTCTAAAATAAACATATGCATGTACTAAAACTACCATACATTTAATATATAAGAGTAAATTGTACATAAAAGTGTATATGCCATATGTATACATAGAATAATGCATACACAGTCTGCGGATGAGTTTAAAAACTCATAAAGAACATGCGTATAACTACATAATGTATACAATATACATGACTAATACATATCACAGTAAATGAAAATAGTGTGTTTTATATATATTTTATATATATATATATATATAGTCGATGGATATTCATAACGCACACATCAGACAGAGGCATTAAATATGCATATATATTATATATTATCTGCGTACAAACAGTAATTTGTATATATATACAATACATATATTATTTTTATACCACTGACTATATTTATATATAAATGTGGACGAATGATTCAATGATTTATTTATAAATCAACTCTTTGTATGTGTGCGTTTGTTATAACGTTTAAACTTTTGTTCGTCAGCAAAGAACACCAAAAAAACCCTATATATAATTAAAATAATAAAATATAATAAGTACAAGCGGAAGTTGTTCGCGCATGCCGCACTACGTTTCTTTGAGAGTGTTCTTAAAATATAAATTATATGTATATAATATTTATATTTAGATGCAGCGCGAATATAAAAATGGTTTTATTACAATTTTAACGATCATTAACCATTGATGGTGTGCTTTTTTAGCGATAACAAAACTTACTAACCACTATCGCCAAATGCGGCAATTCTGCTGTTTTTTTTTTAAATATGATTTCGGCGTCCGGTGGAAACCATAATTTCTAATTGTAAACATATTTAAAATATAAAAAGCATTTATCCAGCTTTTAATTCAATCATATTGAAATTATTTTTATACTAAGAAAAGTAATGGATACACAAAAAATATATAATAATATTTAATACATAGGTACAGCTAAATCATATTAAATAAGAGAGAAGGAATACGTAAACAGCATCAATCAGCCATTTTAAGTAATATTTAGTTGAAACTATCGATATTGCATATAATAATTATAACATTATCAATAAAAAAAATCGCAAGCAGATTGGCTTTTAAAAATACAACACAATTTACCATATACATTTTACGCCGGACCCTTAAAAAAATGTGTGAGCAAATAAATGTTCGACCGCTTAACCTGTTCCCTCTTCTTGTAAATGCATTTACTTCTTGAAATTATTTATTTTCAGAGATGAATTTCATACCTTTAACAGGTCGGCTGAAAAGTTCGTTTCAATGAAAAACACATTTTTTTGTCAAAATTCATTTTTATTATTCAACATAGTTTCCTTCCATGGCGATAC
>JANSTU010048330.1:0-10123 GCA_027564075.1 Bolitophila hybrida | reverse complement strand
ACCTGACCACTCGTGTGAACTCGTAATGGTCAATGAATCCGGTGTGCGGCATCGCACACTGGCCCTATTTCCCACAATGGATTCAGGATCCAATAAGATTCATGGAGAGAATTCAAAAGAGAGCTTCTTAATTACCTCCATAACTCACTTCCTCTTATTCACTCGGACTAAATCATGGAGAATAAACATTTACTTAATAAACAGAAACTTAAATGTACTTAACAGTACTTTAATGAAAAATTAGCGTTATTCTCTGGGTGATGACGCATATATTAAGAAAAACTTGTTTCAATGGCTAAACAAAATTGGCACACTGCAAAGCTTTTTCTCAAGCTATATACAGACGTTTTATGAGATATTTTTGGGTTTTATTTGATGTAATTTTTTTGCAATTACCATAGTACTAGGCACCCCTCGACAACATGTCGAAAAGCTTTTTAGGCGAATTAGCGATTCTGTTGTTTTCCTAAAGCCACATTTATATTATATTTAAAGCAGATGTTAAAATTAGATAAATCTTTTAAAAACACACTTTAAAAGCGCTTATGAAAAAAGCAGGTAAAGTTATTGTGGTTTGTCTTGTGACCACAAATATAATAAAGATAAGCTTATCGATCTCAAATAAGTTTTAATTTTTTTTATAATGTCTTTATTCGTTTCGTAAATGCTCTTATAATCATATCACTCACTGCCACAATGGACTTTTCGCTATGAAAAATTGGCTTAGTACGCTCAATGTCCAATTTACGTTCTTCAATTATTTCGCACTCTTTCAGCATTCACACTCGAACACGAGCTTATAAAAAATCTCCAAAGCCCAAAGCCATTTTTCACACTTTCATCTTTCCTTTGTGCGCACTTTTTAACCTCTCCGGCAACGTGGCATCCCATTCCGGTTCTCGAATTTCCGAGTGGCTCTGTGTCGCAAAAATGTTTTCAATGCACAGAATGCATCGTGCGTTTTTTTTTTTGTAAAATAATACAGTTTTGAGTAATTCAAGCAATTTGTGTTATGAACAACACGAGGGAAAGGGCGACGACACGGAGCTTTTGGTTTTTGGCAAGGGGTTTAATTTTATATTATATAACATTTTTCTTTTTTGAATGCGCAGTATTGCGCGTGTCTGGTATAAAATATAAAGCTCATTTTGGCAGTCTGCAACGTGTGAACCGCACAGACAGACAATGTAACACCCTCGGTGAAACACAATGGTGCGGTTACTTTGAAAATATAGAATTATGTGCGTCTGTACAATTTACCGTGGCACACCTTTGGCTTTATTTGTCTGCGGATGTTATACGCATTCTCAACAGGTACATGTAAATTTATACATATCTCATTATAATGAAAATGTGCGATGCGTGTCAAACAATTAGCCAAAACGTGTCGTATCTCGTATCGCTAATTAACGAAGAGCTTACATTATTACGGTCTACGGCCCTAGAGTACATATGTACTTGTGCTTAATAGGAATATGATACTAAAATTCCAGACGAAACCTGTAAAACGCTTACGCGCTCATATAAAAGATTTAAGCTCTTAGATAAGACATGAGCTCGAGTAGAGGGCCACCAGAGTATACGAGAATTTGTGGTCGTGCACACGTTCCGAATAAATGACCATTATTTGTGAATGTATATTGCGAATACCTTTTAGCTATATGAACCTAATAAATTGGTGCAGCGTATACGCGTGCACTTTGCATTAAATTACTACTTTGAAATATACGTATTTTTATATAAACTTCGGATCGATGCGTATGTGATGGACATGTTTTGCGGTGCAAAACTCTCGTGCACAAGATTTACAATCGAGATCAGAAAAAAGCGCGAAAGCGATAACTCTTATTCATTCTAAATGCACGCTTGCGGTTTATATAAAATATAATTTGCATGCGAAATAGCGTTAAATAAACGATGCGGCCCATTATTTTGGACATCAAACTATTTATTATAGTGCGCAAATAAGTAAATGCGCGACGTCTCCGTTGTTTAACCTTCACCCACTTATGCGTCACTAAGAACTCTCTACATTAGCCAATATATGACAACATAATTTTTTCCGAAAACTCTGTTAATCAAATATTGATTTTCACTATGCGTCTGGTTTTTTTTATGTGGTCTTCAGTAATAAAGACTGTGAAAATCAAGCCATTGTGCTTTGAAAATACACAAACGCAAAAAAGCTTTCGCTCTGAATTATATTTTCGGCTGTACAATAAATACTCTGTGTCGTACTAACCCTGCCTTCAAAACGGAAACATAATATATGAAGAAAGCCTCCGTCCGAATGTGCTTATGTTGTATATAAAATGGAAACTATAAATATATGTCATAAACTAAAAGCCCTATAAACCGCCAACATGCCAATGTGCTGCAGTCGTATATAATAGTTACCACATGAACGTAATTCTAAGTTATAATGATTTGCCCAAAAGTACAGAATTGAGTAATTCATTAAAAATAATTAACGGTGTGATAACCTCGTTAAACATATACGTAAAAACACGCAACCTTATATTTCGGAGAGTCTTACATTCACGTGAAATGGAAAAGCTTAGTTGTTGCGCACGTGCCAAATGTTTTCAGTATATTCTATGTCTAAAATGTATGTAACTAAAAAAAAGTATATAAAAGAGAGATTGGTGCGGTTGTAATTATTTGTTTTCTGAATAAAATGGAGTTTCGGTTTTACTTGTATTGGTAATCGATATTTGATAAATGGTGTGAACTACTTTAAACTGTACAATTTTTTCGAGGTTTGGTTCATTAACTATTTTGAGTATAAATATAGGCATTAAGTACAAGAGTTATAAACCTCCGGAAAGCGAATTAAGGTTATTTTACAGACGTTTTAAAAAACGTTATCTACTTAATACATCTTTTTTAAAATTACAATTTTCTAGGAGATAATATATTTGTTATATAAATAAGAGATTAATTTGCAACATTGTCTAATAACTAAAATATTTTAAGCATACCTTTACAAAAAAGTTATGGGTTGGATTTTAAAAATGGTTTTTATTGCAATCGTATTAAAACAGGACACATTGTCGTAATGCGCACTAGATCTGTTATGTGTTATTGCAGCAATCTCGACTATTTTCGAACCAGCAGGAAGTACTTTTGGACTGATTATTCAAATAAACTGGTTCAAAAAAGCCACCAACGCTTTTCTCCAAAAGCTCTTCCTTGCTGAGTTCTTCATAAATGGGCTTGATAGCTGATGAAACGTCATTTCGTAATGGATCATAATCGTGTTTAAGAGTATTTATAGCCGAAGCAAGCTGTCAAGCGCACCATGAGTCCGAATTTCCGAAGGCTCTGTCTCTTAGAATTTTTCAATTTCAATTCAATTTCAAATTTTGGGAGAATATTTTAGACATGTTGTAATAGTTAATAAAAAAACGATTTTTGGAAATTTTCAAACTCACCCTACCCTTTAAAATAATTAAATTAAATTATTATATCTGACAGGTCGTTAGGTTGGCGACCAGGGTCAGTTTGAGTATTCATTGCACACGTCTGTGGTCACGTTATGCTAATATTTCGTTTTGTGTTTGCTCATAATGGAGCTTCTTACATTACACAACAAAACAACTCTGTTTAGGAGTCCTTATTTGATCTGGAGTTACTCACAGGGTATATCTCTATGTATCGAGATCTATCTTTCCCCGTGGACATTCGTACATTTTTTAGGACTTTCATCCCAAAGACTTACATTAAAAAAAACACAATATTTTAGCAACAATATCCTGCGGAAATTCGAACAAATTTTTAGATTTTTGACAACGCGGACTTTTGTATAATTGTTTTGTTATTTTGCGTTAAATCTGTGAACGTTATATCCCAACGTACTCTATTTTAATGCCAACTTAGCAAATAAAAGCAACACACTCTTTACTCTTGTCGATTTTTTGCGTCCGTGATTTGACGCTTGACATCATTGACATAAGTATTGTTTTTAATAAATAGATCTTAGATACAAATTATATCTATTTTTTTTAATAAGATAATGCGGTGACCGCTAAATTAGTAGCCTTGAAAATATAGTCATTCTGCACACGATTGCTCCGAGTAAAAATAGAAATAAAGCGGCAAGAATGATTTATTTCAAGAAAATTCAGTACTTGGCATATTTTAGATTCGAGAAATCAGTATCCACCATTTAGAAATGATCAGTACAAGAAGGTTCATATATCATCGGTGTCAATAATGATTAATCAATTTTATAATACTATACTTCATCCAAAATTAATTAAATTAAATACTAACTGGCAATTAGTTTCGTGTTTGACTTTAAAATCGGTTACAAAAATTTACTATAATTAATGCACAAAACCAAAAATTATTCGCCGTTAATCCTTAGGTTTATTTTCATCATCAAGCTGACAGTATTCGTATTTATTGTTATGTTCTTATTCTCATTAAAACCAACTATTTGAAATATGATTAATAAATCTAATTACTGTACTTGTATACACTATTATGGATTAATTAATCGTCTGTGATGCAGCAGAGGCAGCAGCAAGGATGTGGCGACAAGGGGATCTCTACTGTCAAATAAAAGAGCTATCCGTCAACGCCGGGGCGTACCTACCAAGATAATGATGAAAGAAATGAACACCGGATCTTCTTGTCGCGTCTTACACAATGGGCAGCGCTTAAACAGCTTCGCCGTAAATAGTGGAGTGCGACAGGGATGTTTTCTGTCGCTACTGCTATAAATCGCAGTATTAGATGACGTCCTTATAGAGGCGTTGAGCACTAGTGCTCACGGCATTCAATGGGGAACGGGTGTAGCCTATCCAACTCAATGGTGAACCCGTTGATATTGTTGATAAATTATGCTACCTCGGAAGCTTGTAAACCTTGTTAACTGTCCCGAATAACCAAAGCCCGCTCAGCTTTTGCGATGGTCAGCGTCGTCTGGGGCTCCACTCAGCTGTCAAAACGAACGAAGCTGAAACTTTTCGACTCAACGTCAAATCGGTCCTTTTCTACGATAGCTGGCAGAAGCTCTTTGTGCTGATGCCCTATGTCCCGAATATAATATGTATATCAAATGTAATGTCATCAATAATCAACAAAAGACTTGCAGCATATTTCAGACCAAAATTGTCAATTATCGCACACCAATCCATTTGAAGTTTTAACAGAAAAAAAAGCCGAAAAACCGGCTAAACATTTATACATCTACAATATTTACTTGTAAAAATATATAAAAATTAGAATTGAATATTACGTTTCCCAAAAATATATTTTTTAATATTTATTTTAGAAATACGAGGTCGAGTTCCTGTTGCAACAAACCTGGAACGATCCACGGCTGCGTTACGCCAATCAGTCATCGTACGAGTATTTGAACGCCATCCATCACCATGAAAACATCTGGCTGCCAGACACCTACTTTATTATGCACGGTGACTTCAAGGAGCCGATTGTTCCAATGCACTTTTCATTGCGCATTTTCCGCAACGGAACTATTGGCTACCTTATGAGGTTAGTTCTATTCATAAGAAATATAAAATGTATCGTTAAAAAACAGCAACCATATGTATATCCATCACAAATGACTGTCGCGAGATAACGTTTTGTGCTTTTCGTTTTCAGACGACATCTCATTCTATCGTGTCAAGGCCGCTTGAATATCTTCCCGTTTGATGATCCGTTATGTTCATTTTCAATGGAAAGTAGTAAGATACCGTTTTTTGTTTATTGCAATCCAGCGTAAATAATATTCCTCTGTGAATCCCAAGCGATTTCGTGAAGCGTTGAAGTAAAGAGCGTGAGCGCGCACGCGATTAGAGTATATTGTTTATTGATTTCTTGCGTTGCGGGCGTCCGTCGCGGCGCAGTTTTACTCCGACGCTTTTGCGGAATCGAAATCGGGACCGAAAAAAAGACGCTCCCTTGCGCGCATACCGTTTTGCTTATATGTCCACATTTATGTCTTTTTTTGCAGTATCGTACGAACAGCCGGCCGTTACGTATGTCTGGCGCAACGACGAGGATACTCTGAGGAAAAGCCCGTCGCTAACAACACTGAACGCATATTTAATTCAAAATGCAACATCAGCATGTCCCGTTAAGACAAGTTGGCGAGGTAGGCTATTGTTTGCATTGATTGCCCTGAGAGGGGAGAATATAGGGAGTATTATATGATTGAGAGAAAGTGGAGCGCAAGTGAATCAGAGAATTATTTAGATATATTAAAAAAAGTTTCATTATTTCGTTCACAAAAATCTGTGGGCACATGCCCAGTATTATTATTTCGTATATATAGAACATTTATTTAACAAAAACTATTATAAATAATGTTGAAATAATATTTTGACTTATTGATTTTTTTTAAACAATTTATTTATATATGGCAAGAGGTCGTATAGCAGACGGAATTTTCTCAGACTATGTTCGGCTTTGCGGTCGGCTTCAGCATCCCAATCTCCCTTAAACATGTTCGGTTGTTAAAAATCAATGAAACTAAACAATGCTCTATATTTTATAACATAAAAATAAAATATACTTTTTATTTTAATTTTCTTTTTTAAATTTAGTCTCACCTTTAAATAATGTGTATTTCATAAATCCTCGTTGCCTCATAGATCGATAGTATTTCAATAGGGCTTACTTTAATTTCCATTATAAAATGTCTGCTAATTACGAAACAAAATCCACAATACACATAAATACATAAACATATACAACAAATAGGTACGACTATACATTAATTACACTAGCAATTTAATGTGCGACATTAACGTGCCGGATTTCTTGTCCCGTTGCTTTTCCATAGGGGAAGGCAGAAATCAAAGTGTTTTCGTGTTGTTTATAGATGTTCTGTTGCGCAAACTCTTTCCTTTGTTCGCTTACATAATGTCGACATAAAGGCTTATTGCAATTTACCTGTTACACTTTCCCGCGTATTTAAATGGGGTGTTTATAAACAGGATATATAAATACAATATCCATTGTTGGTTTTTATATCGGTTCGGTAGTGTATATAACTAAACTATAGGATTAGACAATCACTTGTGTGAGATGTGACGTCAAAATTACGTCACAAAATTATCTAATAAGCGAATTGGTCTGGCAGATTTATATTGATTATCATTGTGACAGATTCGTCATTCTGTGATTTCTGTGATGTGCTAAAATTATATTAACGTTAAAAATAACATTTTAACAATCATCATAACTACAAATAAAACGATAGAGACTAGCTTAGGAATCATTAATTCGCTACAGCTTACGATGCAGCACACAACTCTTAAACTCCATTAAATACTCTTATTACTCGTTATACTGAATCCATAATTCGTAAAAACCACAACACACAGTACTCGTTCAGAGAGACTCAAAATCCCCTTTTTTAATTTGATAAACCCTGTATCTGACAAATTGCATACAATTGGTTTCTTATTTCATGTGGAATATCATAGGTATATTCATAATGCAATCTGTGCAATCCGACAGCAATTATATTTTTTGATTACCACATCTTGAGATATTTTTCTATAAATGTTACACAAAATATACATAACATTATCAAATAGTTCTCTAGCTTTTCTTGGCTTTTCCATTTTATCTGGCCGGTCCAAAACATCTATCTTTTCGAATTTTCTATGCCATGAAAATTAAGCCTAAACCATTATATTTGCAACGCCATGCATGACACTAATGGTGAACGTTAGGCTCAATTTAGCATTTAAAGGACGCTCCAAAAAACCTTTTTTCAGAAATTATATTGGAAATCTTAAATCTTCTTTACAATGTGTCTTGCATCACTGGAAGGTGTTTTATCCCTACTTGACTAAATATCAAAATAAATAAAATAAAAAAAATCTGGCGTTAATAAAACCCTTAGGTGTGAGAGGGCATCAAAGATTTTTTTTAAAGGGGAAACATTTTTTTAGGTATCAAATTTAAAAACAAGATGAATAAAATCGAACGACCCGATTTTCTTTTTTTATTTTTAAAAATTGGTATATTAATGCTAACAAAATCAAAAAAACACAAACACCCTTAAAAATTAATTTTATCTTTATTTCCCAGGTGCTTTTTATAAATGAATTTGTTTTTGCCATTATATTTCTGACTTAAAAGTGCCACGCCTAAAGTATAATTTCCACGAACCCTTAAAGAGTACGGCTGTTTGTGGAAACTTCTTTTTTTTATAATTAACCCTCAACCCTTTTTAACACTTTTTTTAAACGGTTTAGTTTTTTAGCATTATTTTAGTTTAATCAATAATTAAATAAGCTAAATGTGCATTTAAAATTTCAATGCAATCGGTCAAACAGTTTTAGCAAAAAAAGCGTTTGTAAATTCAAATTCGATTTTTACTATGAGATCTTTACTTAACATAAACCTGTTATGCCTGGTCCATAGAGAATACCTTATTCTTCCTCTTGAAAGTATTTTAAAGCTGCTTCTACACTCTTGCTTGCTGGTGGGTGGTATTCTAACTGCTGCAACTTAAAACTAATTTGAATATTGGAAAATTACTTTACCAGAAATTCTACACATGTTAAATAATCAATTATACAAAAACTACATATACACTTTATATTCAATAGTTAAGAAATATGGGTACTATATGCTGTGGGTTATGTAAACTATGGGTTAAATGTATTGCGAGTCTATTTAGTATTTAAGTATTATCATTATCTGTATATATATCATAGATTTTAAGTGTTCCCTAATATTTTTAATCAACATCTATTTTAAATATAACAGTTATATTCAGCTGCATTTTGACATATTAAAAGAGAAATTGCATAAAAATATTAACTTCTGGTCGAGTAAGAAGTATTTTTTTACAACAATTCCAGGCCCATATGACAGCTCATTCTCCGACATTGCCGATTTTATAATATCAATTTGATGTTGCCTTTTCTTCACTTTTCCCTTAGGGGTGCTCACTCTCCGAGCACTTCTCTACCTTCGAAATCCTGGATCTGTCCGTGTTTTCTACGAATGCGTGCGCATTATGGCCACAATTTACACCGACAAAGTTGAGGAGAATAAAAGTTAGTTCGATCCTTCTTTGAACAATACAGCTGCAATTATAAGTTTACTACAATCGCACAACTTCATACGTTTTTCGATTGACACTGTCTTTATTATTTTTATAAAAGCCACTAAAAATTATTTTAGTGTTAGTTGAATACCAGGTATACAAACAGGATAAAAACTTGAGAGAGGTCCGAACGCGGAACAATTTCGAGATACTCTTTTACTCTCATAATATATAAAACTCATAAAATGGGTGCTAATTGCCAAATGCGAATACAAGTGAAAAACAGAGGCGATTTGAAATTCTACTATAGTTGTTTGCTGTTCATTCTTTAATCTAATTCAGAAATACTCGATCGATTTGACGGTTCTTGTACTGCTCTGTTCAAAATTTCATTTCATCTGAGAAAATCATGTTAATTTTTTTATATACGATTCAAATGATTCGATCTTTTGTATGGCTTTTGTCTCTTCGAACCTTTTTTTGTATCGATTTTGTTAAGGAAACGACGAATGCTGGATTCGCTCAAGTTTATTTCCAGCGCCAATTTCCAAGCATCTTATACAAGATTTCCTATCAACCGTTGGCACAACTTTCTAATTTTCATGTTGCAGTGTTCCCACGACAATCACCATATCGTTTCTTCTATACTTTTAATAGTACTGTGATAATTTTATTTTGTCCATAAGATTTTCTTGCCTTCAACAAAAGTACAGTGGTACCATCACGGAGATCACGTATTGGCGTCGTGCGTTGAGTCAACCAATTTTATCACGCCATCATTGATTTATTTCATTCGAAAACAGAAGCGTAGTATTACGTTTCTCTGCGTTTTGCATTAAAAGTGTGCGACATTTTTGATTCCTCTGAGCGTGTTGGCTTTCTTCAGTTCTTCTTGCAGCAGAATTTTCTACGGACGAAGCATTAATTCGATTTCGAATATAACGGGCGGAGACATTCGATCCTATTAGGTCTATAACTAAGTTTTAAAGTTTGGCACATAGATGTCGCTCCTGCATCCACATCGCAACGCATCCAAGCAAAACCAACTTCATTCGAAAGCGTCATTATTCGGCTATAATTCGTGCCATCTGTCATTTGTTT
>JANSTU010048329.1:0-10125 GCA_027564075.1 Bolitophila hybrida | reverse complement strand
ATTATGGTTTATTGAAAAAAATGTAAATGTAAAAAATGGAAATATACAATAATGAGGAAAATAATAATTTTAAGATTTAAAAATATTTGTACACTGTTAAAAAAATGTATATATTCGAAAATATTAATTGGTTTTTCCTATTTTTTTTTTCAAAAAATCTAATTTTTCAACTGTAATGCGGAGGCGACAAACGTCCAGAATAAATAGCCAATTTTTTTAAATTTTTATTCTGCAACTTTTAGGCCCTACCCGTAAACGAAAATTCCAAATTGAAAAAAATCGACCCACTCTTATATATAAAACAACAAAAATGAATGTGACATTTAAAAACATCAAACAGCTCTCACAAATGAAAGGTTTACTATTTAACAAATCATCCTTAACCTAACTTTTACTTCGCGGTTGTGAACCATCGCGTTAGTTACCCATTCAATCATTCGACTTTCGGCGTTTTGCTTATTTGGCCATATATATAATAAACCTCTTTCCAAACAAGTACATTTATTCAATTAAATCACTTATATAAAAATTGGAGTACATTTAGGGTTGGAGGTGAATAAATATGTATATGTATATATATATATATATATATATATATATCTAATATTATATAAAGTACTTTAAGTATTTAAGTACGTTTAAGTACGTCATGCAGTCTTTGTATACAATTAATAATCATTCGTCGACATTCAAAATTTCACACAAATACTAATATATATATTAAATTTGACGGGTGGTGGGGGGAGCTGTGTTTATAATTGTGTGTATGTGTTTTTTTTAAAGCATACGCTGGTATTTTTGTTAAATATTTAATATTTGTTTTAAGGTTATGCCTGTGTTAAGTATTTTTTTTTCTGTTTTTATATAGAACTAGGCACTTCCAAATTAATTTATTCATTAAACAGTTTAAATCCCACTTTAGGTACACATTATTCAATTAAAAAGAACGATAAACTATATATTAGTATTCAATTTAGTTTGTTACTTTATCGCCAGAGTTCGGTGTTTTTTTATTTACTCAAATCACGGTAAATACAAGAAATTTAGTGATTCTGGATACAAAAATTGGTCTGTGTTTTTTTTTGTATTGCTGCTTGAAGAATGGAAAATCAAAATGAGGCACTCAATGGGAAGCTGTGTCACCGCGCGGTGTTTCATAAACACACATAGAGAGTTTACAGTCATCCTGTTTTGTATACACTATTCGAAACATGTATGGTATTTTTGGTTTTATATAATTTGATTATTGAGATTATACAATTTTTATAAATTTAGTTATTTTGTAAATATCATTAACTGGTGTGTGTGTATATATAGAAAATAGTTTACAAGTGTGAATGCGAGTGTCATCGTGGAAAACATACAATAATCTATAGGGTATAGCTATATAAAAGTTATTAGTATTTGAAGATTATATTAAATATTCATACAAATATCTAGATTCTATATTATAGCATAAGGCTATACACGTTTATGTGTAAGAATATAAGTTTCACTTTCAATACGAATAATATAAATAACAATTATGAATTGTATTTAACCTCACATTTTTATTTTAAAGATAATTACGTAAATCTTATGAATTCTTCAGAAACCAATCACAATTCTAGTTATATATGCAATACCATCTTTACAATCCATTTCAACTATGTGAACGCCATCTATATGCGGTCAAAAAAGTTCTATCAAAAAAACATCGCAGCATCCGTTCTACTTGTAATCATAAATTGTGCAGTATGTTGTTGTTTTGAGTATTTATTCCTCATACTATCCGTGAGTTCATCTGTTACAGTTCGAGTAACAGAACCTCCTCATGCTATAGCGTATTCCGTATAGTGGTGTCCATCATTCGGTCATCGTACAGTGACAACGTTTTGGAGGCTCGAACCTTGCGCACAGATGGCGGTACATCGCCAGGTGTTTTGACACGCTGACTGGGATCACGGAGTCTCTCGATGCTGCCCTTGGCTCCGAATACCTCACGGAACACTTCTAGCGATCTCTGACGTTTCAGTTGACGCTCTTCAGCACCTGTCTCTAGAAGATTGCTGCTGAGATTTTTGACCGCGTTTGCAGACTTTGAAGCAACAATTCTGGGACTTTGATTGACAATTGCAAAAGTCCGATTGGACCGGTCGCCCGGCAGAGTTCGATACGTATCGTCGGCACTGATTGGTGCCTGGTTTCGGGACAAGATTTCAGTGCTGGAGCCATTGGAAGCAAGATCAAGATTACTTGGTCGCTGTTGCATTGTATCCAGCTGTGTTCGAACCTCACTGTCAACAAGATTGACCCTGGTACCGTGGGTTGGAGTTGCTTGAACCGATCCAGGTGGTGTGTCCACCACTAGATTGGACTCGTCATCCTGATGTGCGTCCGATGTATGTGAGTAACGTTTGAACAGATTTTTCTGTATCAGTGATCGAACGCCGTACCATCCGCGTGTTTTATTATTAGTTTCAGTGTTACTCTCGTCCACACTAACCTCACCTTCGATACGCAAGAATCCGTTTGACTCATTTACAACTATACTATTGGAATTTGCCTTGCCTTTGTGACCAGTCGGAGAGGTAATTTTATCTACACTTGATTGTCTAGCCGGATACACGTGTACCTGTTGTTCTCTGTGTTTCGCCACGTGAATGCCTGGTGGAGATGAGACACTGACCACTGTTTCACAGGTGTCACTGTTCAGATTCGGTGTCACCTGATTCGGTGGTGTAATCGTAGTGGTATCCGTGTTGTGCTCCAAATACATACCGTTATTTTGATGATAGGCACTGGAATCATTGTTACTTGATGGTGGTCGAACATCCGCCGGTTGTTCGCAATGAGATCGTGGATGCAATAGAGACAGCTCATGAATACGCTCCTCAGCACACAGTGACGTCAGTCGAGCCTCTGCATCATGATCCCAGCAATCTTCACAGGTTTCACGTGCTATTCTTGCTGCTGCTCCACCACCCCAATTTGGTGGAAACATTGGTCGAGCCTTATGACGTGATACAAGTACCTGCATGTGTTCATAAGATGGATTCTTACCAATCTCTGCCTCGTAAGGTGCCTTGTAGGCAGGTGGATCCTGTCCAAGTGGATACCAATCCTCACATCGTGTACATAGCTCCCACAAAACCAGTCCCAGTGAGTACACATCGATTTGCTTCAACGCTGTTTCACAGTCACGCAAATTAACGGCTCCCTCGAGCACCTCTGGTGCCATATACCGTAATGTACCAACCTAATAATTATATATCGCATATAAAACAAAACGTTCATATAATTTTAACATTTTAACTTACCTCATTAATGCTCCTGGTCTCGGCCAGAGTAATCTCACCCTTACACTCGTATCGTGGTCCGTACATCTTCAGGGCAAACCCAAAGTCAGAAACACAGCACGAAAGATCAGCCTTTACCAGAATATTGCGAGTGTTTAGATCCCGATGGCATACGCATGGTTTTTCCAGATCGTCACGTTTCAATTCGGTGTGCAGATGCGATAGACCACGAGCCACCGATTTTGCCATTCGTGAGAACACACTAAACGACATTGTGTTCTCGATCAGCCAGTCCTGGAGACAACCGTGCGGAGCTAGCGACATTACCAGCAAATACTCAATGCTATCGTTTAGCGTGCGTCGGGTATCGCAACCTATAAAGAAATAATTATTAGAATTGACAAGATTGAATAATGTATAGATTATGCTTACCATAGTACTCCAGCAAACTTGGACTATCCATCAGTTGTAATGAGTAAATGTTCTTTTCGTTGATAAAGTACTGTTTATGTGGTCCAGGAAATATTTTCACTGCAACCGGTTGCTCGTTGATCATACCCTTCCAGACGGTACCGTAGCGTCCCTGTCCGATCATGGCGCACAGCTTGAGATTGTCGACATTGTGTAAATTTGAACTGTAACCTGGTCCCGATGGTGACAGCGGTGCTAGTTCTGGTTCAGCTTTTGTGGACGGACGACACGTGAGCAAGACCAATAGAGTGCTGGCCACAATCGATACGGCAATTGTACAAAACCAAACGATCGGCGAGCGCCAGATCGATGCAAACGGAGCCATGGGAGAGGCTTCGTTGTCCGGAAATATAGCGCTGTCGGGTTGCTGGATGTTGAAGGGAAAATAAATCATGTAGATTATTGTTATGTTTAAATTATATATATATATTTTCAAGTTTATAAAATACAGTCCATAAAATACAAAAGTATATTTTAAAAACTCATAAAACACAAAACCCATAATTCTTGTTCAGAATCGTGGGTTCTGAGTGATGCGAGCATTTAAAGGTATGGGTTTGTGTTTTATGGGTTTTAAGATTTATATGTAGTATATAAGACACACATTTTAACACATTGTAACTCGTTATATAAGCTCAAGATAGGCTCATGTTAAACACTTTATTCACACCACTGACCTAACGCAACATATATTGAATGTGATATGGAGCCTAATGTCTTTCATGTTTATCTCTTGTAATGTGCGGCCTTGTAACATTTAACTTTGCTAATAAGCAAAATTGCCGTATTTGGAGCGAAGTGAATTCATAAAAGGTATCGAAACATATCTCCATCGAAAAAATGACGGTTTGGTCCCTACATGGCTGTTACCGTCAACGGTGATGGATACCGCGATGTTGATAACTTACTTTTTGTTTCCGCAATTAAATAACGTCGGCGGTTTCAGCTAGACGGAGCCACATGCCACACAAAGCACCTCACCATCAATTTTTAGACGAATCAATAATTTCAAGAAATGATCCGGTGAATTGGCCTTTCCAGTGATGTCGCTGGATTATTCCTTATGTGGCAATGAGATGATTGGACACATTGAAGCGAATATTTGCAATGTTATAGGCGCCAAACGTCCACACAAATGCTCGTGTGGCCATGCAGGCCACATGCCCGAAATCATTTTCAACCATTAATGACATACATCTCTCCAATAAAGCAAAAGTTATTGCCCATTCGACCCCGAAAAAAAATATGTACACATCTCCTCTTTAAGTTAAGAAGAAGGTAGGAACAAGATTGGATTATCGCTTCTTTCGATTTTTTTATATTTTTTAATGATTATATTTGTTAAAAATCCTGAAATAGAATTACATTTGCCTTATTTCTTAAACGCCGAAACTGTTAAAAAACTCATCATTAGAAATACGACGTGGGTATCGACATTTGTAGGCAAAACTCTAGTGTCTTTCATTTGTTTATTTTTAATACAGATAGCGTTCCAGTATACAAAAACTTTACACATGAAACGCAAATTTCTTGGGAACGGGACTAAAACTGCATAAAATTCGGTCTTCTAAAATTATATTTATCAATTTTGAGATTTGCATTTTCAACATTGCTTAAAATTTACATTTAATTTTACAGTGTAAGTAAATGTCAAATATCTTTGTGGACACTCTCCACAATCCACAATATAACATATTTGACATAAGTATTTTCGATTTCATCGCTTGCAACAGAGAGTAAACTGATATTGCGAGCTCTCTTATGCCACGTTTTATTGCTCCTCCTTAGAATGAACCGGGGCGTCTAAATATAAGAGTCAATAACCATGGCCCACCGGAAATCCGGTGTTAGCCAACAAGTAACTGCTCGATGAACCTTGTAAACGTGTGTATTATGTCGTTTTATTGCAGACGAATACCATATTCACGGGCGCTAGGTAGTTTAATTACAACAACGTATCATCCATCAATAGCTCCATTAGTTCCGGCATTTTTAATATTTGCATAAATGCAGCTTTCGTTGCAGACATTTCGACAGCTGTTTTGGGAAACTTTATAGGTTCACCAGTCAATTTAACAAGCTATTTTATTACTAATGTAAAGCTTCGACATTTCAGCGTCTCGGTGGTAATAAGCGATATTTCCCGGGGAATATTGGCTTTGAGCTGAGCTATGGTCTGCGGCTTGTCGATGTAAGCCTTACTCTTCAAATACCCCCACAAAAAGAAGTCCGGTGGCGTCGGTCGAACATGGTGCAGAGTAGCGTCATTGTATCGCGGCTAGTGTGTGTACTGTGGCTCCGTCCTGTTGGAACCCGAAGTGAGCCATGTCATTTTCAGTCATTCCCGGAAACACAAAAACACGCAGCATCGCTCTGTAGCGCTCGCCATTGCTCGTAACGGCAGCCTCGTTCTCGAAAAAAATACGGCTCGATGATCTTTTTGGCCGATACGCAGCACCAAATTGTCACTTTTTGATCAAGGAGAGTTTCCTCAAATATCTCACAAGGATTTTCGACGGCCCATATGCGGCAGTTTGGCTTATTAACCGCGCCATCCAATGTGAAATGAGCTTCATCGTTCATGATGATTTTGAACCAAAATTCACCATCACCATAGAGCATGTTTCATAATGCAATTTGACGATGTCTGCTCGTTGTATGGCACAAAATAGACTGAAATGACGCGTCGAACAAGCCACTATATTTATGTCAATACGTCAAACAATGGCGGAACTTTTCAAGTTTCAAATGCTTTCGCAACAGATGGCGCTCCCCGTATATATAAATATATTCAATCAAAAATACCGTGCTTCATAATCGTATTTGGTATCCGCTTACTCAAGACACTTAGTTCGATGAAGTTAATTTTTGTAAAATATTTTCAAAAAAAACATCTAATAGATGTGAACACATACAAATAATGAAGGCATAACCTAAAATGTTTATCTATAATACAGAAATTTCTAAATTTTTATGAAAGCATTTAATTTTAAAAAGAGGCCTACCTATTTGCAAGACTAAAAGTGTCATCTCAAAATCGAAAACTCTTAAAAGTGGTGCCATATTTTGATTTTGAATACGGGTGATGGTCGATTTTTGGTTTGTTTACATTGTAATTTTACGTCAAAGTATTTGTGTGTACTTTTTGTTGTTGTAATATAAATTGTGTCCGTTGTCGATATGAGTGGCAGCGAATATTCGTAAAGCCTTACACATGATGGTTTTATCATTCGAGCGTGTATCTGTGTTATGTTCAATTGGCTTTCAAAGAAATGTTATTAACGAAACAATTGAGGTTATAACACATGCGAATAAATAATTCGTCGGAACGGTAAATCTGCAGCTCCGCAACATCGTCTCCAATAAATTGTAATTTAGTCGGTATTGCATAATAATGCAGAATAATAAGAAAACTTTTGCAAAACTGCAAAAAACGGGACTTAGTGACATGGTCGAATTTGAACATGTTAACAGTGTATAAATACGAGTACGTCAAAGTATTTGTGTTTTTTGTACTTTTTAATATAAATCGACGATTTTTTTTTCTTTTTTCTTTTCTAAAAACATTTTTTTCACGTTTCAATTATAATTTATAGAAAATAAATGAGTTTTATGGTTTATCTAAAACTATTTCCACAATTGCAAATAATAATTAATATAGAAGGACTAGAATCTTACCTCCGGCTTTGCGTGACTACTGAAATTCATGTTACACATGTTGCCCGTGCAACAGCAGAACTGGTGATTCTTCTTTGAGGATTTGGGATTTTCACTTTTGCACTGTGTCCGGGCGCAACTTTCCTGTTTTTCATCACTCTGCCAGCAGCCTTAAATAAAAAATCAAATCTTAGTATGTATATAATATTTAGAGCTGTCTGATTTTTCAGTTATTTTCATATAATTATGAATCATATAATATAATGTATAATAATTTATTTTGTCTCATTCAATAGAAAGAGTAAGAATGTAAGTTGTGATTTCCAACAGTATAGATATGTTTAAATACTTATTTTTTAAATCAGGTTCGCTGCATTTCTAGAAAACCTAAAGAACCCTATGGACAGATGCAGTACACCATCCACACAACTGCCAGCACTGAAGCAAGAACCCACGAGCATGCAATATTCTACCGAATTACGCAAGAAGCAAAGAAAACGTAAAACCAAAGTGACAATTTCCACTGCCAATTATAGTCGTTACATTTGCCATGTCTTGCACAATAATGATCCAAAGTTGTTTATCTCAAAGAAATCTATGGTCATTGTGAATGGATTCATTCGTGATATGTTCCTACGCATTTTGAATGAATCTGCAAATTTGACAAAGATTTCAAAGAGAAAAACCCTTGATACACGAGCACTGCATGCTGCCGTCAATTTGCTACTGCCCGGTGAGCTGGCAAGCTGTGCAATTAGTGCGGGCAGTAAGGCTGTGATGAATTTCAAAGACTCAAATATGAAGTTGTAATTAATTAAAAATAAAACTTACCCTGTCTAACTAGAATTATTGTTCCATTGTCATCCACAATCCATACAGTGAAACATGAATTTCGATTGGGACACTGAATTATGCCAGCCTATATACAAAAACAGTACAATTATTTTATCGGATATGTCTAAATAAGGGAATATACCGATTTGGAGATTCCATTTGACTTCTGCGGACGATCGTCCTGATCGTCACTAGCGGAGTCATACTCCTCTTCATATTCCGGAGAGTCTGTGTTTTCAGCAACGGCATTCATACCAGCAGCGATATACTCTGCACACATGGTGCCAGAACTTTGAGTGGGAGCTGATCGAACATTTTTGACATTTATATCCAGTTTCTAAATATTATGCATGAAAATACACTCACCGGCAGCGCTTCTTTGCCAAAAGACCACACCGAGCATAATCCAAGCTACAGTGCATTTAATCATCATGGCTTCAGTATTTAAAATTGGCGAACCTTGGAACCTTGAGAACTACTTTTTACTTATCCTTTCATATTATTTCTTAAGACAATATAACTGTTTCAGTTGTAATTCCCTGCAACCGCATTTCGACGTTACAATAAAATTGTTTTCGCATAGAAATTGCGGAAAATCAATTTGTATGTACAGCACTTCCACCCCACGAAGTAAGTACCCGAAGGCACATAAGCACAAATTTACAAATATCCTAATAGAATTTTACACTTTTCCTTTTTTTTCACAGATACACCGAAATCAGAAAAGTTCACCTCGCATGGTTTTTTGTTTGTCCTAAAACGAAAATTCACTGTGGTTTTTCCTTCTCGGCACAGTATCACTTTTCCATCACGATTTTATAAATTACAATGCCGACAAGTCTGACAGGATTATTGATTTTTCGCCGTCGTTATACATATACATACGCAATTTAACGAACACATTCACATAATGTAGAAAAATTAGCGACGTCATTTTCATCGTTGTCGGTACGCGTTTCCCTCGTGTATATATTATATATTTGCAAGGGTAGTTTATTTTTTTAGCGACGAATCGCGCACACGGCAGAGAGCGTGCGTGTTGTGTGTTGTGTTGTGTGTGCGCGCGCACAAGACGACGCGACGAACTTGAATACAAAACAAAAAGCACAAAGTATAAATATTGTGCCGGGAGCGAGAGGCACAGCCGAGAGAGACGTTGGAATTGCGATGACAATACACAATGGATAGAATATTGATAAAAGTGATAAGATATATGCTCTCTTTTGGTTTTCCAATATAATATCTCAAAGATATCGCTGTGGTGGGTGGATTTATGGATTGTGCTTATGCCGCAACCAGCGCTCTCACAGACGTTGTTGTTATGGCATTTTGGTGTACAGCACAAACATTTATACGTGACTGTGACGTCACCGTGTACCGTACCGAAATTATTGCGAAGGTAAGGAAAACCTGGAGAAAGGAAATGAGTATAGAGAGAAAAATGTATATGTTCCTTATAAAACACAAATATCTCTTTCAATCAGTAAGGCAAAAAGTTATAACGGTTTTATATGTAATAATTTCAAGATTTTTTGTAGAATTATTATTATTGTCGATAGCAAATGATGTCAACATGAGATAAAGCGACTGTCAAAAAATCCTCGAACATAAGACAAATCTAGATTGTTCACAAATCCGATCGATTTCCGATAGTAAAAATTTATTAATTGTAAGTATTTTATTATGAGTATTAGCGTGTGATATTTGCTAGTTGCGTGTGTTCTTCTATATAATTCAAGTGTGTCCCGTTACGGCGTGTACCGCAACGTTCGACCGGCGTGGCGCTAGCAGTATTGCCAACCCAAATGAAATGACCATCCGCTTCGATATCAGTTTGCTGTGTGGGCTATAGACCAGCTCAATAATGACGTCGATTTTGGTCGAA
>JANSTU010048328.1:0-10126 GCA_027564075.1 Bolitophila hybrida | reverse complement strand
ATATTAAATCAGTCTAACTGAAATTTCATCCAATTGAATAGTGGATATTTCGAGTGCGAATTGTAGAGTTGGAGAAGATGCAAACATAAGGTGGAATGGCATATATATTTTGAGCCCTGCTATTTGAGTGTGCATAGATCTAAGCTTGTAGATTGCATAATTTAAAAGGGATTAAACTTTATGCCCTCTTCACCTTCAATGTTGATACTTTCACATATAAATGATTATGATAAATGTAATAAGTAAATTAAATCAGATAACATCTTTAAAAAACATATAGGACAACACATGCAATAGTTATTTCAGTCCTGCTGGTCACTGCAATGCGGTTAACATTGTGTTTTGTTTTTAATTTAATTTGTAGGTATTTAGCAAATTCATGTCGGATTAATATACAATTGTTTTTGAAAGTTTAGAGATCCGGTGAGACCAGAATGAGTAGCCTTGACCGGTTAAGTGTATAACACTCTGATACATATATACCCTATGTTTTTTTTTGGAACATGGTTTCTTAAGAAATGTTTGGATATTGTACAACCATTTCTTGAATTCCAGTGATTTGGTAGTTCTTCATCAACTCCTTGTTCACTTTTTTTGCAAGAAAGTCGACGAGTGACTAGGAACTTAGATCAGGAATACGATGTTTTTAGTTATTTATTAGTTTACAGTTTAGTACGAGTCTCGATTTGAATCGGGCTGCCGGACTATCCGAGCAGATGTAAATACTTTTGTTTGCATATTTAGAAGATTATATTTCTCTAGCGCAAGCGAGTATAGCAAAAACAAATACAATAGTCCGAAGGCAATCCAAATTCATTGGAATTGATAGTATCATTTCAAATGAAGGACGACCATTTTGGGAGATTCGCTTCGAGTTCAAGGTAGGCAGTTTCGCATGGCTTTAGTTATGCCAATGCAAAAAGTTTTTGGAATTTCTCAAGCAGTTTGTTAAAAGTGATTTTGCGTATTCTATGCCACCACCTTTTATAATTTTCCAAAGGCTTTCCGACATTGTCACAAAATATTTGTCGCATTATTTTATTGTCCAAATGGACCAGCTGAATTTACTGTGAATAATAATACCTTGATATTTTACAGTATAAACTTTTTTACTGGATGGTGCTTGGGGCCAAGATTTATTGTCCGAAGACAGTCTATTATTATTTTCCTGGTAAAGAAAATCATTTCGATTTTACAGGGGTTTACCGAATGACCGAGTTTCTCGCACCAGTTATTCATTGAATTAATATCGCATAAGACGATGGCATGTTATTCTGTAATTAAGAATGTAATGTCGTCTGCAATAGCTAGAGTAAAGAGACCTCGCTTATTGAGTTTAACAATGAATTCATAGACGAGGGAGGTAGAACTAACTTATAATTATTTGTTGTTAATATAGCTTTTTCTGCTTTCGTCACAAGTTTATGTAGAGCAGATTCAACGGAATTACCAGTCTGGTAACCGTGTTAATGACTATGCAGAGGGCGATTAGGTTGAATTTCATCTCTAATATATGTATGTCGATTCAATAGACTTAAGGAAGGAGGACGTCATACTAATAAACTTAATTACCTCGTTTCTCTACAGTTAGGGAATACTGCCTCGTCATCAACAACCTTACTGTTAGGCAAGAGCGTTTCCAGCAAATGAAGGGTGGCTTCACGTTTTGAGGTCGGTGGGATCTCTCAAGAGTGTTTTGTGTAGTTTAGTTAAATCGTGAACCACCTCTACTTCTTCGCAAAACACAAAACAAGAGAAGCGCTTGGCCGCTCTGGGAGAATTTAATTTAATATCTGAGCGCCTGAGAATTGCGCCCAGTCAATACTCTGGCTAGTTTTGCGAGCATTGTAAAAAAGAACTCTCGAACGACTCTGGTCATCAGGACAGCTGCAGACTCAATACCCTATACAGAATCCGTTAAAATATCATATTGTGCTGTCTTTGCAAACAGGGTTTTTTAGATTTTCTCATTATTATTATTTTTTTTTGTTGCAATGCAAGTATATTTGATTGTTTAAAAAAGTTTTTTTTATGACTTTATACACATTTAAGTAAAAAAAGTAATTTAAAATATGTTTTAGGTCCGCATTTATTTGCAATTACATCTACAATCGGAAATACTTAGATTCCACCAACAAATATAGAGAATCGAACCGTTATATCACACATTTTCAATAAATAAATTAAGCATTTAGTAGTTTATACATTTTCTCATTTATTATCCGATAAAAATTTGGTCCACATTGCAAACGTAAAACATATTTTTTTGGGTTAATTCAATTTCATTTCTCTGTACAATTACAATTATATTTATGTGTATTATTAGCTTTACTGATGTCGAAGCAGCTATTAATATATCAATTGATGGTATCAGAACTGTCATCGAATATACATTTCCTATATCTGACGATTATTGAGCATTTTCAGTTTAACATGTCCAGAAGATAATTTTTTGAAGTACTACGCGTCAGCCAGTTCAAAATATGGTCCACCAGATAAAATATAATAGTATAGTATACCACTAAAATTGAAAGGCATCTTAAACTATAGTTCATTCATTATGGCTTCATACAAATATCTAAGATAAATAATAAATTAATAAAAAAAATATTTTAAACTAATAATATTTACATATACATACAGAACACATACACTACAATCCTACGTTTAAAAATGTAAATAAACACTGTATAATAATTATATGATTTTTTGAGTTATGCCAAATAAATTATTATAAATACAATCAAGGAAAATCACCCTCGGAAATTCAAGGTTGCATTTGGATTGTAAATTGTAATTTTGAATAAATATACATTTTTGTGTTTTTTTTCTCTGTGTATTTTGAAGAATAATGTCTGAAAGTTTGAATATTCCCTATTCAGACGATGGCAGACATTTAGCGGAGACTCTTCAGAAAAGAAGCGCTTTGTGGTGTCCTTCGTAACTTTATGTAGGTTTATCTGAAAGCAAAAATCCAAAAAGATGCCCAATTTTCTAATTTTTTAGAACGTTTTTAAGCAAAACAAAGCTGTAAAATAAAAAAAAAAATGAAAGTAACGTTGAACGTTGGGGCATCGGCATATACAGTGGCGGACAACTAATTGGAAACGATATATTTTTTTAGTACTTTTTATTTATTTATTGTACCAAAAACAATTTTAAAATAGATCAAATCGTTTAATTTTGGCAAGGGTACAGTTTAGGGGCGAATTTGTAAAAAAATGACGGAATAAGACCCTGAGTACGAGTACAGCTGTCAGATCGATACTCTCGCTCCCTCCCCCTTCGAGTGAGGGGGTTTAAAGTTTGTATGAAACTTTTTTGTTTGAAGATAATCACAACACAAGACGACATTTGGGACAATAGAATAGTTCCCTATGACCAACACCTTTTAAATATTTCTTTTGGACAACAACCCTTGAGAATGGCGGATAGAAGGCAAATGAAAAGTACCCTTTTGACAACACCATTTGAATCACGCTTAGGGAAAAGAACCCTCGGGAATAGTAGGGAAAAGGAATAGTACCCTATGACCAACATCGTTTTAATAATAACAACTCTTGGGAATGGCGGAGGGCCAAGGAATAGTACCCTTTGGCCAACACCTTTTGAATATAAAAATTGAGAATGGCGGATAGAGGGCCATGGAATAGTGCCCTATAACCAACACCTTTTCACTACTTTTTTAAACAAAAATCATTGGAAATAGCTACCTATAGCACTGAAATAGTACCATATGACCAACGCCTTTTGAATATTTCTTCTCTCCCTTTACCAAACCCCTACTCTTTTTTGTTCTTTCTCTCAATTTCCCCCTCACCTTTCTCCCGTCCTTTATTTATTTCCACCCTTTTCTGTTTCTTCCATTCAACCTCAAATCCATTAACAACCTACAATAACACCAAAAAACTACAAAACACACGTCTACACGCTCCAAAATCTAAAACTCTTCTGAATAAATATGAAAAAAATATTAGTAATATAAAAAGAAAAAAAAGAAAAAAAAAATAATTAAAAAAAACAATATTTGCCTTTGTTTAGAAGTTGTGCCGTCCTTTTAAAAGTAAACAAACCTGTCCATAGACGACTCCATAACTTTGGTCATTGTGGCTGCAATGTCTTATAGGTATATTTCAAACGATTCCAAAAAAAAAACATTAAAAAACGATTGCCGAGCGATGAATCCAATTTTACGTCGGAAGGTCTTAATCGTGTAGCCCCAGTCCAGCTGTACACACAGTCTTTCTGACCCAAAATTTGATTTATCGCTCCAGAGAAATAGCTTCCAAAATTATAGAGTTTTTTGTACGGCAATCGTTTAATGTTTTTTTGGAATCTAGCGAAAAAAAATCAGACAATTCAGCCACGCTTACCAAACTTATGGAACCTACTCTGGAGAGTCCATTTGGAAACTGTCTAAACATACTTTTGGGCTGGATCTCTCCTAGAGATCCACTGATGTCAGAAAAGTAATTCTGATGCTCATCATTAAAATTACTCAATCTTCATTTTCGGTAGATTTGATATAGTTGTCCGAATTAATTATGTGTTTTATTGTGTTTAACTAACTATAAATAAATAATTGTTCTTTTTGGCAAACACAAAGTATACAAGTTATAAGCAAACGATTTGAGCTATTTAAAAAAAGGTTTCTGGTACTATAAATATGGTTTGCGGCTGTTTCGGCGCCCACAGCCGGATACCTATAAATATATAAAAAGTATTTTAAAAATATGTCGTTTTCATTTAGTTTTCCGACACTGTGCAAATGTAGAAATGGATCGGTTCCATATTCGCTGAGTTCTGATGGATACAACATTTCGAGAAAAAGTTTTTTATACGTGTATAAGATGAGAATTTTCCGAAAACTAAAAAAAAATAATATCTCCGTCAATTCTTAACCAAATTACTCCTGAGACTTTGTACTATTGTAGCTCGCAAAAATGTTTATACTGACATTTTGATTGCCATTACAAATGACCCACACTTATTGGAAAAAGCAACATCTAGAATGACGCTACCTGTTAACGCACGATCAAATCCAATATATGTTAAAATTTAAATCGAACATATATTAATCGATCGCGCTATAATGGCAGCAAAAAATAAAGAATCAATGTAATATATATATAGACATTCAAAACAAGCAAAGTGGCTAAATAGTTACATAAAAGTCAATTAATGCCGTTTTGTATTCAAAAGAATTTGCAAATTACCCAATTTTAAAATTCACTTTATTTGCCAGAAACTTCCCGACATATTTTGCATTTAAAAATAGGTGTTGTTTCATTTACCACCATGGTTGCATTGTATAATTCGGTCGCCAACCGTCGGCGAGTGCAGACTGGTTTTCATGTGTGCGCAAACCAAATTTTGAGAGTGCTGTTTATTACGAGGTAAACAATGTAGCACGGTAGCGCATAAACTCTTTTATAGAGTCAATGGCAACGTGCCCAGTCCCAGTTAGCGCGAATTACTGGCTGTCGCATCGGAGTGCTCCTTATTTCTATAAGGTGCCTAGGGAGCTCGAAGTCTGAGCGAAATACCAACGTTATTTTCGGGTAGTTGTCTCAGGAAGTAGGTGGGAATGGGATGTGTTGGTGTACTTTCAAAATAGTTTGAAAAGTCTCACTTATACATCTGAAAACTAAGTCGACAAATACTTGTACAGATCGAGTGTACATTTTAGCACGGTTGCGGATGAACCTCTTGAGGAGTTCAACGGCAGTGTGCATGGTCCCAGTTAGTGTGGACTTCCGCTTGTTTGAAAAAGCGTCAAGGTAACAGACCTACCCCTAAACTAGGCAGCATTAGGCTAATAACTTGTTTTGCCAAAAAATTAAAATATATTCGTCACGCTACAGCATAAAATACGTTTCACCTACACACATGCGTTTATTTTCATGTTTTAATAGTTCACGGCCAGCATAGCGGACCTTACCTTTTATGTCGCGTAAATAAGAATGAAATGAAGGAAACTGTTGTATATAGTAGGTATACATTATAATATACTAGATCAAACATATTACATAAGTACGTGTGTTTATGTATGTGTGCACACAATTTATGTGTTTGCTTGTGCGCACACACATGCACAGTACACACGGACATTATATCGTTTCCGCAATAAATGTCTGTCGGGTAAATAACAAAAAGGAAGAAGTAACAAAAAGGGTATGGGATCAATTATCTCGTGCAAATATTTACAAACCGTTTTATCAATTTCTAAGGGAAAATGTGCACTTTGTAGAAAAATATATGGCGAAATGAGAATCGAAAGCTATTGTACGAAATAATGAATTAAATGCGGGGCTTTTTCGAGCGTGCATAAGTACTCTCATCGTGTCGGCTTTATTCAGCTGTGGGCGATTTGTGTGTATATTTGTAAAATATGCTTGTTGAAAAAGGCAATGATTCATAAATGTACACATGCAGTTTCTGAACTATGAATTTTTAATTTTACCCGGTTGGACATCTGGCGGCGATCTACTACGTTTTGTTATTTGTTTGAGGTGTAAAAAATAAAATAGTTCCCTGTGCCTGGATACATTCAAAACTGGTAAGAGGACGCTTTTTGATTGTACGCAATCATTGAATGGAATCGCGGCTTTTGATTCGAATTGCGTGTGGATACTATATTAGTAAATACCGAGGTATATATTTGTATAATTGTTTATATTGTTGCCAAACAAATTTATTAATTGCAATTTTCCTTTTTTTGTTTATTTAATAAATATTTAAGTAATTATTATGCCAATATAATATTTTAATTTAATAATATATTTCAAATATTTAAGTAATATTGTTTACAAAATTTCACCTCAAATACAGCTCCATCCACTTACATGTATATCCAATTCACCATTTGCCACCTACCACGGACTCTTCCACGGTGTTAAACATTGTAGCGATGCGCATCTGGCGGGCCTCTATAGTGTATGTAGAGATAGAAATGCGCAGCGCCATGTCTAACCGGTTATACGCGCACACATTTTCGATAATTATTAAAAAATTGAAAAGCTATATTTATTTAATTATATCACTTCATTGACAAGTGTAATTTATAATTTATAATTTAAATAAAAGTCTTGCAAACAAGACTTTTCCAAAAAAATATATGAAGAAACATATATTTTGTATCAAAAATGGTGTTCCAGTTAGAAAAAATCAACTACCAAAATTATCATCTTTATATGAAATTTCGGAGCCCTCAAAAATACGTTATTTGCTTCATTGCAAATTTGAAAAACCAAATTTACAAAATCGTAAAGTTTGAGCCCTGATACTAGATCATGGACTGACTGAAAATGCAGTATAAGTTTTTAAAACCATAATTAGCACCAGGAATTGCTACTGCTTTAACGTTTTTTATTATTATTTTTGCTTCTAAAATATTTAATTTGTATCTATGGCACCGCACATTTTTTTTAAATAACAATAACAATCATTTAATATAACTTATGTGGAAAGGAAACTCATTTTCTCTTTCCAAAACCAACAAATTAAAAATTACTACTCGTTTTCAGTCGACAGAAGACATTAAAGTGAATTCGGGGCTAAAAACTAAATTTGACTTCGAAAAATTCATTTTAAAAATGTTTTGTTGATTTAATTATTCGTTGGCATATTTTATTTCGTAAGGTGATAAATGTAGATGAATATTAAATATTTTTTAAGTTTTATTAACCAAATCCCGGTACTTTTATGACAGAGTGTAATTATATACAATTCCGGACGACATATCTATCATAAATCGAGAGCCGCTTGGAAATCGATATTGTTATTAAAAAAAATAACTTTTAAAAAAGTGACCTTTATGCATATATAATTTCATATAAATAATATAATACAAATATTATTACATTTAATTTTAATTGTAATTAGCTTATCTTTTAGTTTAGATGTACAGAGTGACCGCAAATGTAAACTGCCATATCTTCTAAACATAATATACATTATACACAAACATTCGATTGTCGGCTTCCGCTGACCACACTCAAAGGACCTAAGTAAATCAAAGTAAATCGACAAGAGCAGATAATCTGTTTACAGTCGTGAGAATACTTAGGAATCGATACAAAGTATAGTTCTAGAATAATTAATAGTCCGTATATTGTGCATTCATATACCTATAGATATACGAATGTGTAGTAACATATATACTCTGCACAATAACACATAATGTAAACGAGTATTTGAACAAATGTTTTTCAAATACATAACTAATCCATGTAATCCATCTAAGCCAAATCCAGCCGCATGCACATTGCACATGCGCATATTAAATATTAAACGAAATTACGGAAGTTTAAGTAGATAATTTACAAAATATTGTGAATGAGTTGTTTCTCAGTCCGCAAATATATGAGTTCAATATTTTCAAATATTTTGACGAATTACCTAATCTATATTTTACAAATTTGGCAATTTTCAGATATTTTATATTTATAATCCTATTGTAAATCGAACAGTTGTTTTGCTATATATAGACGCGAAATTATATTTTCCGGAGGATATATTACACATTTTTGTAAAATATGTATACTTATATATTCCATACCTTTTAGTTTTATATTCATTTTTAATTTAAGGAATAATAATAATTAATAATTTCTCAATTTATAATAAAAGAGTATACTTGTAGATATATAAATTTAGAATCATATTTTTCCAATAAAATATTATATATAAGTTTTATTGGAAAAAGTTTTTGTTTAATATATGTTTCAAAAATTAAGAAATAATACCACACACTTTTTGGAATACACATGCTGTTTTTTAAGTAAAAAATACTATATACGATATTATATAATATAGTTAAAAGAAAAATTAGCTATACAATTATATGATTTGGCTAGCTCCGACATACATCTAAAATTGTCTTCGTATTATGTATAATCCAAATACTCTAACATACAATTTGTAAGAAAATGTATAGCACTCCGATGATTACATTGTACACTGTACAAGAATGAATAGTGTGTCAAAAATCCGCACACATAATTGTAGCCTAATTTCAGTTAATTTTTTACCCACCTTCGCAAATAAATCTCGATTGGTGTCTTTACACGTTGACGGTAATCCTCTTATGGCAAATTTACAAATTACACGTTTCACGTCATGCACATTTTATAGCTATCCTTTAAGTACTGCAAACAAGTATAATCCGAAAATCCTGTGTATAATATATATAAAGGACAATATAATAAAATGTATTCAGCATGTGTGTTGTTATGAATCTAATAAGTGTGCACACGCTTTCGCATATATAGTATATATAGGATTTGAGCTTCAGTTCATTTTCAAAGTTACCTTGTGCCCGTGAATGTTTTGGATTATATGTTTTTTGTTATAGTTTTTATAACCGTATATTTTTATACGAAATTCATAATACACATAATATATGAACTTTTACATAATTTCAAAAATCTTAGGAATATGTGTATATTGTGTACTTGTAGTTTATGATACAAGGTAAGATTTGCTATAAATAGTAATTTAAGGGGATGTCCAAATATTTGCTTTTTTTAAAACAATTATTTCCAGGGTTCTAGCTTGTCATTCTCAATGATTTTTTTTTTTCGAAATAAATATTTAAAAAAGATTTTATAAAACTCGCATTTTAATTATTAGTTTGTATTTTAAAAGTAAAAAAAAAATATCTGCACTTTTAAGGTATAATATTAAGTGAATGCCAAAAAAATATCATGAAAACTTTTTTTAAAAAAATGTAGCTTTTGTAATATTTATAAAAAAATAAAAAAAAACAATAATAAAAATACAATGAAAACAGTTGAATGATTATAAAAACTAAAAAAAACACATTCCAAAAATGCGTTATTTTTTATTTAATTATAAGCGCATTATATTATTGCAGGTCTGTGCAGAGGGATTTGATTGATTTGATTTTTGATTTTGCTAGCATTTTTGACAAAAAAAATAGTGCCGATTTGTTTTTTAATATAACACTTTAAATCTATTAATAGCATATATCTGAAATAGGTTATTAACATATACACTTACCCTGTATAGAACAATAAGTGTATGATGATTCATTGACCATTACGGGTTCACACGAGTGGTCAGGTCTTGCTAATGTGCTGTTTGTGCTGTGCTACTCCTATTG
>JANSTU010048327.1:0-10126 GCA_027564075.1 Bolitophila hybrida | reverse complement strand
CCGTCCAGTTCGTTTGAGCTTCTCCCAGCTCTCGTTCGACTGTGCGCCTCCACGTCGTTTTCGGTCTACCTCTGCTATGACTTCCATGCGGGTTCCATTGCAGCGCTTGAGCTGACTGTATGGTGAGTAGGATCTCCGCTCATTCAATTAGCATTTTTATTTATATTTTTCAGGCGGCACATCGTTTATGTGTTCAATTAGAAACACACCACACAAAATAATTTGTATGATGGTCTTTTCCCACTTTTATTTAAGGAATAAGTTGTTTTTAAAATCTTGATAATTTAAAATAGAAAGCTGGTGCGGCGGTGAGTCGGTCTGATTGGACGGAAAAAATCGAAAAGTGTTTATATCAGTAAACAAACATACAAACTTAAATGAACATAGATAATAATTTATTATATAATATCTAATATTTTAAAGGCATAATATGCCAATGAGTTGATGTTTCAATTAAATAAAATCAGAAAATTTACTAATTTAAAGCTAATAATTATAAACCATACACAATTAATATATTTATCTAGTCCATCTTCAAAGCAAACGATACACCACAAGAGCAACCTTGTTCGGCCTTTGGATTTCCAACAATGCGAAAGCCCGACTTGATCAGTTCGACCTGATAGTCCAATGTAGCACCCGCACAGTAATCAAGTGATACCTGATCGACGACCACCAAGCGATCGATTCCGATTAATACGTCATCTGCATTCGTCTTCGAGTCAATTTCAAATTTGTATTGAAATCCCGAACAGCCTCCACCGTCTACGATAACACGCAGCAGATTGTCATCGGTGCATATTTCACGTAATTTCTTTTCACATGTTGCGCTGAGATTAATCGAGGGTGCTTCTGTGCTGTCTGTTGTTTTGATAGTGGTTGTGGATAAATTTTGATTGCTATTATTGCTGCTTGGCCGTACCGCGATGCGCATTTGCCTAGTTTAATATGTTATTGAGTATTATAAGAAGACGTTCTTCACTGTTAATGTTATTACCTGGATAGAAGCGAAAGGATTCGTCTGGGAACGTATGCCATGTATGTAGATTATGCGACTTGGTTATTAATAAGGATTATTTTAAATATACGTGAAATTGTTATGCGATTGTTATTATTTTGCTTTATTGACAGATCAGCTGTTTTTACAAAAGTGTGGAATGTACGATTGACATTTGATGTGAGTGCGTTTAATGTAAAATGTGTAAAACATTCACAATAGTTCATAAAGCGCTGCAGAGACCGCACCCGCTTCATCGGGCAATGTGACATTTCGCTATGTGTACTTGCGAAATTGCGTGAATGCGAGCGAGCTAGAGTGAGTGTTGTGTGCGTGGGTGTGAGAGTGCGCCTAGGAAATTCCATCGTCGTCGTCGTCGTCGTCGTCGCTAATGTGGATTTTATTTGCGCTGTCTCAAATGAATCTTCAAGGCTCACGCAGACTGTACTGAAAAAGTGCGCTGCACTGCCACTGACGACACACACACATTTACACGCATATAAAAGTACACATTCGGAGCGCGATCGAGAAAATGGATTCGGGATTGTGTGTCGGAAAAATCGTGTTTATTGTGTGTGCAACAGTGCTACAGTGTTTGTGAGGTGCTAGCGACTGTGTGTATTATTTGTGGAGTACATATAGTGAGACCCACTGTAGACTGTGTGCGTACGACGGGTCCCCAGTGCGGGTGCGGGACTAGAGACTGCGACACTGCGGATTTTTCATTTGGTTGTGCACAAAAATACACATATACACTCACACACGCATATACACGTAGTAAAAGAGTGTTGGCGAGCGCGCGCTCGGAATAAGGAAAATCAGAAGCAGCGCAGCGCCTTAAAATGTTTACGGGAACTATACGGATGAAAATATGCGAAGCTGTGGGCTTGCGACCGACCGATTTCCAGAGGCGACACAACGTGATGTTCTCGAAGGCCGACGAGCAGCAGCTTATCGACCCGTACGTCTCGGTGGACGTTGACGAGAATCACCTGGGTAGGTTGTCCGTCATCTCGACTATATGAATATTGTGTATCTATTCTTCGATTCTTGAAATAATTTCTGTGACGTGTGTATGGACATTTTTTGCAATTGCTCTACATTTACTTAACCCAGGTGTGAAAATATTTGGAAAATGTTTCACCATTTTCCATAGATTTTTGGTTGGTGTTGCTGCTGTTGTTGCTGCGCGCACGGTGGTGCTGCTGCTGTATAGCTATGGCTGTCCCGCTCGCGTACATTTTCCGATGTCTCTTTGCGTTCCGCGCAGCCGACGGGAAAATGTGTATCACCATTACAAGTATGGCCGCCCTCGGAAAATTCATTATACAAAAAATTGCCTTTAACATTTGGCTTTGGAAACATGAATTTTTATTTTCTTATTTAAAATTACAATGAAAATGAATTCTGGCGCTCTAACTGATATTGACACAATCGATTCCTACCCTAATAACAAATATGTGATTTATATTGTAGAAACATGTTTTTCACACTTACACATACACATATAGGCATACGAGAGCTATGCACAGCAGTTCTGCTTGTTTGCTGACGAATCAGGCTAAAACTGGTTACTATTATGCGTCCTGGACTAAAAGTGCATTGAATCTTTGTACCAGACTCCCTCGAAAATCATACCGACAGTTTATTTGTAATCAAAACAAACTGCAACATAGCTTCCATGCATATATCCACATTTATGCACCACATTTATATACACGTACACACACACACACATCCATATTGGAAAAGCCTCTCTATTTATTTGCGAGGTTTTTGTGTATATGTGAGTGTTTAGCAGCCTAAAAGAAGCAACGTTGTTATTGATTTTCTTCTCGTGCTGGTTTTCATTCGATTTCGATTTTGCCTGCGTTGTCTATGCGCGGGGACATATTTATGCTCCACTCACTCATACACCCACATACACAACACACACACACACAGTCACATCGATTTTGGCCAAGTTGTTTAGTTTGTGTATTATGGATCATTTTCTACTGCTTGTTGTACTGGTTGAATGTTTTTGGGGCTGATCATTACTCATGCAAGGTTCTTTTATTCTTTGGTTAATTTAATTTTATTTAATTAATTAGGACACATTTTTTTTTATTAAAAACATTTTTATCAATCGATAAAGTCACTGATTGTTCTTTTATTATGGCAGGTTTTGAGAATACAAATTATTGCATTTTTTATACATTAAGTATATTAAAATATTTAAAAAACGCTTGTTTTACGAGTTTTTATTTTGTTGTATTAAACAACACTATTGGAAGGCACTAACACCCTTGAAATGCCATTTTTAGATAAACATAAAAAGAATGTTTAGATAAATATGTAACAACACTTAACTAGCAATCTTGTAACACACATTTAAAAACAAAGTAACCAAAGTTGTTCGTTTTGAACTCAACGATTTTCATGCGCTAGAGAATCCATTGATTATTACTGCGCTTGAATATCGTTGAGTTCAAAACGAACAACTTTGGTTACTCTGTTTTTAAATGTGTGTAACAAGATTGCAATTTTCTATAACAACTTACGTTTGAAGTAAATGTGTGTTATAAGATATGGCTCCTGGTTATTTTTTTAATTTATCAAATACTAGAATAGATAGAATCAAGTTCGAATTTTTAGTTTTTCATTTTTATTTCATTTTAAGTATAAGGACACATCCTTTGCCTTTTGAAGAGGTTTTTTGTCAGCCATAGCCTATCAATAATAGAGAAACAAATAAAATTAATTGCTTGTTACAAAAAAAAAAAAATGTTATCTAAAATTATAAACAAATCACATTGTATGGTTGTCCAATTTCCCATACATCTCTTTTAGTCTTTTGCTCCTTCGTGGAATATCTGAACTGGAAGATTCAAAACGTTTCCGTTTAAAACGATTCCGTTTTACAAAATTTATCTTTTTGTGGATTTTGTCCTGGCTTGATGGACTAAGACTTAGACTTAGACTTATTTAAAACACGTTGATTTGACCGAGGGATTGGCAACTGACTGGAGTCAGTGTGCGTTTACTTCGAAGTCTTTTTGACGTTAGTTTGAGTTTTACATTTGCGCATTAAAAAAATGCAAATCGTAAATGTCAAAAATATTTTGATTTCACGTAAATGAATGCTAGTAATTGGGCCATCATTCAACTATAGCTATTGCTCTGAAATCTGAAGAGCCTTATAGTTTTGGAGCATTTAAATTTAAAACTTGTAGTGGAACCCGTAAACTGTAAACCCTTTGAAACTGCTAAAGATGATGGAAGGTTTGCGAAAGGTAAACAAATCCTACCCAGTACTGCTATCGTCACACGTGGAAGAGTCTGGCGAGCATGTTATACTGGGAACCAGTGAACTGTACTTGCACTGTGTGATAATGTACTCGGAAATCGACATATGGGTGCTGAAGCATTTGTTCCGTTTTGCTCGGCTTTGTAATTCATTGATAGAAGATATCCAGAATTAGGTCGTGTCTATTGGATGGAACAAAAAACGATTAGAAAAATTACTTCAAATTAATTATGGGATCTTTTTTGGCGGCCAGATCGATTCCAGCGATTGGACCGGACACTCTGTAGACGTCTTAATATTCTTGGTAATCCATACCGTCTGAAGTGACCTTTGGGTCTCTTCGAAACGGACCTTCGAACACACACGCTTTCTATTAGTCCATATTCCATATTTCCTCCGCATCGCACATTGCATTATTAAGACTTGACATCTGACATTTCAATATTATTATTGACACTTGACAGAAGCCACTGAAGTTACAATGAAGTATTTTAAAATGTTAGAATTCACTTCAAAGTCTCCGAAGTCACATTGAAATCTGGAGTCTATGTACGGTGAAATATAAAGTTGCCAACCCCTCGGATTAGATGGATAGTCATTTTTTGTTGTGGACTTTCAAATTAAATTTTTGTGAAGTATTCTGACTTTATTCTGTTTAATATATTAAATATGTTTTAAACTAATAAAATACATTATTTTTAACATTAAAAAATTAAAAATTTATTTAATAATATTTAGTCTATTTTCCCCTATTTTTAAGAACAGCTTGCACACTTGATATAATTATTTTATTTATTTATTTATTCAAAGAAATACATTTATAGAGCCTTATACAAACTGTAGCTAATTGCGGAGTACATATAATACAAATAAAAATCAAACTAAAACTACTTAAAACTAAATAAAAAATATACCAGATGGGCAAAAATATATAAATATATATATAAATTGAGACAAGGTACAAAATACTAAAAACAAAAACAATAAAAAAGGTTGCATTTGTGTTACAGGCAAATTACAAAAAGCACGCCATATAAGTTGCGATCCTAATGATCAATGTTAGGCTCAGTTGTAACCATTCTTTTAAATTGAGAAATAGATGTCTACAGTTTTATCAGTATTTATTTGATTTATACAAATAAACTGTAAGTGGTGGACGAATTATAGAGCAAACAAATGGGGAGTTGTGTAAGCCAGTACAGAGGTAATGTAATTAATATACATTTAAAAATAAAATAGGACCTAGGACAGATCCTTGCGGTACACCAGAAACAATAGAAGCGAGATTAGATACAATACCATACGCGCAGCGTCGCAAGACCCAGTCCGCCTGAAAAAGGGCAAATTTTGATTCGTTAAACAGTCACATTCTGTCCACCGATTGGGGCAGTTTGTTGGAATCTTGTTCCGAAGCTAGAGTTGCGGTTGATTTACTCTTCGTTATAATATCTCGTGGCTTTATTCTGTTTGTCCCGAAAAAAGCCGTGCACACTACGCGTCCTGTATGGTTCGATCGATCGCTTCTCAAGCTTAAAAACAAATAGTGCAGCTGACCATTCAAATTATGCTAGTCTGAGATCTAGATTCGCATCGTCCCAAAATAGGCTTTACAAAGAGTACCTTAGGAAAACTCAGAGCGAACTGACAAGTGATCCTTCTAAGTTCTGGTCTTATGTGGACACTAAGAAATGATTAGGTTTGATGGTGCGAAATCTTCTAATATCGAGGACATATGCGAAATGTTTGGTAATTTTTTTGAAAGTGTTTACATTTCTGATGACGAAACTGAGTCTCAGATGGCTCATACCTCGGATCAATCTTTTGGGGTTTCTGAATGTGTTGATCTGAGCTCTATGTCCATTAATGTGAATAAGGGCAAAGGACCTGACGATATTCCACCATTTTTTTTTGAGGAAATGTGCTGAGTCTCTTCAGATAATTTCATTCTGTCCCTTTCATCCGGCATCTTTTCAGATCGTTGGAAGACGTCTTATCACACCCATATTCAAACTACAGAGGGGTAGCTATATTGCCTACGATAGCTAAACTCTTTGAGTCTTTAGTCTGCGATTTGATGACTTACAATATCGGTTTATGCAAGAGATAGCTGACATCCTAAACATATCAAAAAAAATGCTTTCCAATGCCAATGCAATGATTCAGAGCGCTGTTTACTAGTGATAAATCGTCATCGTCGATGAAAACGATTGTGAAATTAAACGATTTGAGATTCGAATTGCCACATCCCTTATATTCCTTAGATCTAGCACCATCAGACTTCTTTCTAGAACTCAAAAAGATGCTCCAGGAAAAGAAAGTTGGGTTATAGCCGCAACCATCGCACACTGGCCCTATGTCCCACAAGGGATTACAGGATCCAATCTGGCTGCGTACACAACTCCTTTCTGGTCTTAATAGGCGTCATTTTCAAGACTTTTTGCATTTCGTGCTGCAGTCCTGTGCTCTTTCGACGCTTCAGTGGTTTCAGGCTCGGTTCGATCAACACGATTGTCATTGACTTTATCAGCAAACTGCCTGCTTGTCGTTTTGCAGCTTTTTAGCAGCAGAACTGTTATTTTCAGTGTTATCATCTGAAGTAAATCGATTATTATGAAAGCTCCTCTTTCTCGATCTACGCGTGCGAAGACTGAAGCGAACTGTCACCAACGAAAATTCAACTGGTACTGCGGTATACTACGGGAGACACTGCAGAGAAGGGAGTATTTCTTAAAAATGAAGGGACAGAGATCTATAAGTCGAGCTGCTCGAGTGTCTGGATTTACAGCTTGGATCGCTCCGCTCTCCCCTCTTGTATTCCTACTTCTCAGTCGTGCGGACCTTCGGAACTAATTCTATATTATTTCTAAGAGTATTTTCTAGCAATTTACGGGGAAAAAAGTCATGTTTATGTTTTGGAGGAACCTGGCCTTATGTGGTTAGTTCCCTCAAACCTCAGTCAAAAGATAGGAGAGCGTCGGAAACATGCGATATGTTCATATTTTTGCAGTCACGGTACCAGATATTTTCAATAAAGACAAGACAAGACAGAACTGTATGTTTAGACTTGGGAGGTATTTTAACAATAATTAGCCAGAAAACAATCAAGCGGACTATGAAAAAAAAAAGAAAATGTATTAAATCATTAAAAGCCGGAGATCACAAACAAATTAGGAATTCATAACCTCACGTCATTAAATGTCTAGTAGTGGGAACAAAGTGCACTTAAGTTTTAGCTGTTATGCCATACATATACTTGATTGATTGATTCAATCCGTGATTTTTCGTAGTGATGGATTTTTTTCTAATTCCATCTTTAGCACATTCCAATCGTTCTCAATGGGGTTTAGATCTATATAACTATTTGTATAGAGCTTTCATGAGAAAAAAACTATGTAGACATAAATAGTCCATTTTGAATAGTTTTACCCTATTTTAGCCTCTTTGTTTAATGTTTGCGTCTGTATTTGTATGTGTCGAAGATATTTGTTATTTTGTTTGCTGTTGTTCTTCGTTTTCTTTGAACTATTTTTCGATCCTTACTAACTAATAGTGGTCTTGCGTTTAGAACCACATTTTCCAAATCTATTTCGTTCTGTAATCCTTTTTTTAATACCACTAACTGAAGAATGCGAGATGACAATTTGTTGTCCTATTTCTGGGTAAATCTTTATGTTTCAATAGACTTATTGTGGCACCAATTTGTTTATCGGAAAGATCTGATTTTCGTAACATACACTAAAATTTTTAACGTCATTTCAAATATTCTAGCAAACTCTTGTATTTTTTCTTTTCAATATTACCATTGTTTTTATGGTCTGCGTATAAACGTTAAAGAATATTTTAAAATGCAGTTCTTGTTTAATAAGTAACACGAACAGACGCAATAAATTCCCTGATAAATTTTCTTTTTTTTGGCGAAAAGGGGCTTTATGGCTTAACTCCACTACAAAGCATATAGCAAAAACCACGAATCATTTACCAACTAAAAAATTGGAGAGTTGAATCTGTACACGCACATATTTTATATACCTCTGCCACAAAAAATAACATCAACAATATGTAACATTTATGTTATTGTTATTTTCCACAGATATATAATATACAGAATGGCAGATATCAGAAAAAAGTGTCCGCAATTTTATATATTATACGTTTACTTGGATTTATGTGTTGGTGCAAATGAATTAGGTATCTATTTACATAGTCGTACTTTTAACTTTTATGTGAAGGGGCAATATTTTTATAAAATTCCATCTACAAAAGTTATCTGCCAATTAAGATCGATTTATATTCCTACAGCACTGATTTCCTTCCTGCATTATTTTGCTGTAGAATCGAAATTCGATCCCATGGAATATTTTTTTTATTTTTAGGAGTAGTAGCAGTAGTAGTAGGTAGTAGTAGTTGTCGAGGATGAATTGTCCTATTTTTGAAGTTGGCATCACGAATATTCCACAGATCACGCCTAGCACGTACAGCCTCAATAAGCTACTCTGAAATTATCAAAATATAAAGATATAAATATTATTAATTTATTTTTGATTAATTATTTACATTCGCTGTCTTCGTTCAGTGCTCATGATGCTGTGGAGATCTCGTCCTTTGTAACCGGGTATTTACGGGTCCAGGTGTTCAGGATTTCTAGGGAATCTGTGCTTTCATCTAATAAAATATTTCAGTAAATTTCTTGGCTAAAATATTATTATAACAAAATAAGTTTTTTTTTTAAATATATTTTATCACTACACATAGCATATTTAATATATTTAAAATTATATGTTTTATTTTAAAAAACGCTTGACACATATAATACGAAAATAAAATCTATTACAAAACATTTACCGCTACAATATCCATAAACAAATTTCGATGTGTGCGTGTGACGTTTATCGTAATACACACAAAGTGTCTTAAACGCGATATATTATAGGAGCACACTAATACATTCACATGTAAATCACATGCATTATGGTAGCAAAATTGTGCAAAATATGATTTTGCATCTCGCTTCATAATGCAGGAAATCAGTGCTGTGGTAATATAAATAGACCTTTAAACACATTTATTTTTGTATATTTAACCTATTAAAAAAATCAATAGTGTGTGTAACTATTAATTTTTTTGATTATAAATAAATATTTTATGGTTATGGGTATAGTTTTTATATTAATAAATTTCAATTAATGAATGAATAGTCAATGTAGTAAGACTAAAAAAAAAGAACGATATTAACTTTAGGCATAATATCCAAAACTAGTTCTTATCGCAGATTAGATTTCGTATCGAATGTGCAATGTCTTATCTTTTTAAATTAAAAAAAGTTTTAATTTTATTTTAATATATTGTTTAAAAAATATTCATTAAATTTATATCTGTGAGTTCTTTTTAATTGCTTGTTTAGCATCAAAACGGAGGCGAACAAACAAACAATCAAACCAACAAACTAAACTAACAAACAAACAACAAACAAACAACAAACCAACAAAAAACAGACAACAAACACAAAAACAATCACAATCACAATCACAAACACAAACACAAACAAAACCAACAAAAAAACAAACATAAATACAAACAAACAAACAAACAACGAACAACCAAACATCAAACAAACAAACACTATGGCCACTCGAAAATATTAAAAATACCCTTTTTAAATTACCAAAAATATTTAGGCAGAGCTTTTATATGTTTATATTATATTATATTATGCTTATTACCAGGTAAGCAATGTAGCACGGTGGCGGATGAACTCTTTACAGAGTCAACGGCAGCGTGCATGGTCCCAGTTAGTGTGGACTACCGATAAAAACCGCTTGTTTGGAAGCGGAAAGGTAGCA